>JZLH01S0099717.1:0-12061 GCA_001188425.1 Eucidaris tribuloides
CTCGAAATTGACACTGTGGCAGCGATCGGCACATTCCTCGCCCTGTTGATGTCTCGTGTTATATTGATGTCTCGGGATACATAATTACGTCTTCAAGATTATATTGTTAATTGTTTTCATGAGCTGTCAATCAAATGTCAGTGGCCACGCCTCCCCTTTCCTCCCCCGTCGTCCACCCCGCCACGAACTTGAAACGAGAGAGGAATGCCCGGCATGTGACGGGCTCACGCCGAAAACCATTTTTAGAAGTTGCTGTTTCTTAGTTACCTTAATAGAACAACCAGCCAAGCAGTTTGAGAGCGTGGGACATACATAATCAACACAATTTTTTTCTGGCCATGTTCATGTTCACGAAATTCAACAGAATTGATTAACGATGATTAATAAAACATTTGCGCTGAAAAGATTTTTATAGTATATCCCAGAATACATCAGAACATAATTCACGGCTGATAGTTATATGGTGCACGTTACCAGTATTCTTGGTTACCTAGAATAGCCAGTGAGTATAAGAGTGTGGAACATGAATAATCAAAGCATTTTTTTGGTCATATTCGCGTTCAGGAAAACTAACAGAACTAATTAACGATGACAAAGGAAACATTTGTGCTGAAAAGATTTTTATATTATATCCTAGACTACAGCGGAACAGAATTCACAACTAATAGTTACTGTATAGGCTATAGTGCACGGATGAAAGTTATTTCAGCAAGTCAGTATAAGAGCGTGGGACATAAATAATCAAAGCAATTTTGGGCCATGTTCGCGTTCAGTAGAACTAACAAAATGTATTAACGATGACGAAGAAAACATGTATTATCCCAGATGGTAGAGGAACATAATTTACGACTGGTGCACGGATAAATGTCGTTTGTATTCTTTTGCGATAACGATTACATTGGCCCGTAGTAATTTGGACGTTGATTATTATGATGGTATTATTCATGGTAGCCCAAAGCTAAGATCAGCTATGGTATGATTGTATCGGGTACTGACCTCTGGTATCATAAGGGAAGTTTGTATGACACCGAATACACATGTCTAACTGTTCTGCTGTAAACCAGCATCGTCAACCAACTCTGTGTACTAGTATCTCCTACAATAGAGTGCATTTCATCATTCATAAAGAGTAAGATGAAAAATGTCTAAAATGCAGGTGAACTAAATCCAGTATGAAGGACGTTTTTAGTTTTTAGAACATGAAGTCGATATTCTAAAATATGTTGTGAATTTCTGTTTCATTGTGGTCTGTTGATAATCAACCACTAATGTTATATATTTCATTTCATTTCATTTTACTTCTCCACTGTCGCTCACATGCAGCCTAATGGTCGAGAAAGTGTTAATGAATACTTGCGTGTATCACTATTTTCATATACTTATTATTGTTATTAGTAGTAGTAGCAGTAGTGTCATCATCATCATCATTATCATCATCATAATAATGATAACAATTATACTACTACTACTACTACTACTACTACTACTACTAATAATAATAATAATAATAATAATAATCTTTAATACTAATATTCGCATCTGTACTATGGCATCACCGAATAGGTTTGTCAGGGAGGACTTTAAGCTCCATCCAAGAGGCAGTTGTGTTGTCAAGGAATGATTCGGCATGAAAAAGTATACAGAAGTGGGGGAAACGTAGCCACCCAAATATTGTGGACGTTTGAAGCAAGAATTTATTGGTGGATAAGCACCAACCGATGAAAGTTTTCTATTTACATTTTCATAGTATATTCATGGAGTAGAATTATTATTGGATTTTTTTTTGTTATAATTATCAATAAAAAGGTGTTTGAAAACCAACAGTTGTTACCACTGCCTGTATTTCATCAACTATTAAAACATGAGCAGTATGTATATCCTACAACATGAACAACAAAAACATTCCTTCCATTCCCAGAACATTACGATAACAATAACAATAACAACAACGTCAACGACGACGATTTCGTACAATTTACCCTCGGTGACCTGGAGTAAAGCAATTATGATCGGCCTGGTATGTTGTAGGTAAAACGAGCCTCCAACCCGCGTTTAGGGAGCACACCATATATAGACATGGTAGCCGCGTCTATGCGAATGGCAATCCGCCAGCTGTACGCAGGTTCGTAATGAAACCACGTTGAGATATATAAGGGTTACACGGATATCGGGCATCGAACGAGATGATTTTCGTTTTCGTTTTTGCTCAATAGAACAGTAAAATATATATCAAGCCTCTCTCCTCACTAGGATGATGAGACGTAAAATACAGTTGGTTCATCTTCTCTCCATGATTATTTAAAGGCATCGTATAACAATGTTTCCAGTTAAAAAAATCTGAGCTTCATGATTTTTTATGCTACCAGTGGTAAAGTCTAAAAATGAAGCCTTGAAACAACTGCAGTTCAAAATTATCATTAATTGCTTTTAAAAAGTGAAAATCATTGAGCAACCAATCCAGTTTTCCCCCCTAGAGTGGTGTGTGGCAGAATTTTTCTCAGCTGAGAATAATTTATGTGCCGATTGTTATCTTTACATATTTTACTGGTAATAGCATAACTGTCTAAAGTTTTGTGTTCTAGGGTGTTTATTGTCCATTCAAACACTGTCAGATATGTCAGATAGCAAAGTTTGACAACTTTTTTTTGAATGGGGCTTCAACAATGTTATATGGTGTCTTTAAAACAAAAGTAGTATTTTGAAAAACCAAACACTGAAACAATAAGAATTACTTGTTACTTCGTTATTTTTATTCCAGTTAAATCAAAATACACAGTAGGACCACGTTCATTGTTTCATTCCAAGTATAATGACGGCCCACAAAAAATGGTAACAACAAAGGCATAATAACATAAACAAAACAGATACAAGTTTGTGTGGTAATTCACACAGAAAACAAAGATATTCACTTTTGTCACACCTGATGAATTCTTAATCCCCAAATACTCGTGTATGTTAAGCCTCTATTGACCAACTTTCCTTCCTCATATTATTATTCTCTCGACAGATCGAGGCAAAGCGTGACCCCGAGGTGGAACGTCAGTGCATGGACTTCGTCCAATTCCACACAGGAGAAACAGTCAATAGCTATGATGACCTAAGAAACGGAGTCATTCTTTGCAAGTAAGAAGCACCTTCTTCTATTCTAATTTGCTTACTGTACTTGGATTATTCAGTTTGAAGCCAATGATATTCTTTAGATATTGGAATGATATCAGGAACACTGATAACGCCACTTTTACACCAATCGAATATTTAAAATTGGATAATGACCACTTCATGGAGAATGAAAATCTACGCACATCTATGCACATCTACGTGTATTTAGAGACGCAAAACTGTGAAAGTCTGAACATTGAACAAATTTGGCTTACCATTCGAAAGTGACGAATGAATGTTAAACATTTCATTCAATCCTTATGGTCGATGTTTAAATTGGCAACTCTGCCATGATCTTAGTGTGCATGGAGAATTACCCATTGGTTTTGTACACAATTATTCAGTTTTTCATCGTTTTGAGATATCAGCTAAGGGGACCGACTTAATTCTTTCAGAAAGCATGCAGAATCAGTTTTGATGTGACATACTGTATTTGAACAGCGGGCAAGAGAACATTAGATTTTTGAAAAAAAAAAACTTTGAAAAGTTAACATTGTGTACATATACGGTGGGGAATTCCCCATGCTGTCATAAAAATTGAGAATACTCCATGAGAAGGATTAAATGAAATGTTGGATGTTCATAACTCTTGAATAGTTAACCACGTTGGTTTAAACTTTAACAATTTTCTAATTCTTTATGGTTTGTATAATCTAAATGCCCATAGATGTTTCATTTTATTTTTCTTTAACAACGGACGGAACATAATAATTCCATTGATTGCCGATCATTTTGTCTGATGAATGTTTTATGCTGTTAAATAATATGTTGGTTATGTCTGTCGGACTTTTCTCATGTTCTGTTTTAGAGTGAAGGAACGCAATGAAGCATGTATTACAAGATTTCAGACCTAATTATTGTATGATTTCAAGGATACTTTGCAAAATATCAAAAAAGCCGAAGCATTATCTTTAATTAAGTTAATTTCGATTTGATGATTATCTAATATTTGCCTGATCAAAGGTTTGCATACTGTGTTATTAAGGACACATGATAAGTTTGTGCTATGTCATGTTTATTAATGCGTGTTATTAATATTCACTTGCAGTACGTTAAGCGTTAACTGCGCATGAGCAATCACTGTACATGTGGAAGTGTTTGATTTTCTTTTGGAGCATCGCACACATTCACCCAGAGATTGTCAGAAAAAATGAATCACCAGAATATTTGAGAAATTAATACACCAACTGCATTGTATTTGAGTATTTCTTTTGTGGCATGTCAAACACATATTTTTTATTGACTGAAAAGTAAATGCGAAAATTGGGGCGTCAGATCCACACTGCCAAAATTGGGATTTTATAACTTACCACCCAATGCCAGATTATGGTGTTAATCTTTAATCCCTTGTTGTTTAAGGTATGTGTTCGAAATACATCGTTTGGTGTTTTAAATAAAACCCGCTATGTTGAAATTTAACACCCCAGTTTTTGAAATGTGACACCGGAGGATAAATTTCAGACATAATGTAAATTCAAACACTTAAAGAATTTGCATGTCATTTGCATTAAAACTATTACTTAAAACACCAAGAATAAATGTAGAAAATTCATGCCGCATTTGATATTGTACTATGTTGATGTTGAAACTTAGTTGTATCATTGTAAAACTATACCCTGTGTATTCTTAAACGATTGGCAACTTGGAACCAGTAATGACGTCACCTGGTTCACCTGAGTGAACTGTCATCATTTTAAAAAACAGATATTCGTACATTCAGCGATAAATAAAATCGAATTTCTACCACAATTTCTCCTTTCTGAAAAAAATACCTCATAGTGAAGACTCAAGTGAATGATGTTTAAGAATATTTAAGCATATTTTATGTACTAATCGTTGTTACTACTACCGTTGTTATTGTTGTTTTCATGATATGTCACGCCTGTTGCCGTTTTTGCCCGATTTTGTGCATCCGGAATTTCCCTACACTTTACAGGTTAATAAACAAATTTCGGCCAGGCGCAGTAACCAAAGTAGAAAATGCATCAAAAAACCCCTTTTCGAGGGTAAGTTCATGGCATCGCATGCAGTTCACGAGTGAGTAACTTAATGTCACGTGTTTTATGTTCTAATACGTAGCATGTTGGTATAAATGGCTTGATTGCACTAACAGTAACACAAACTAACTTGGGACAGATTTGTGCAGAAGTTCACCTTGTGACCATGACTCTTACGATGTGATGATAAATAAACAGTATTATATCTGGTCAAGTAAAATCAGAAATGTAGCCCATAATCTAGTCATGTTTTAATTCAGGTGGTAAAAATATTTTTGGTTAAATTTGAGATAATGGAATAAATGCAGCTAATTGATAATTTATATAACCTTATGCTGACCGACTGATATCAATATTTATTGATAATTAATTGCATATTTATTAATTTCTGTAATTGCGACTACAAAGAAAAGATTTAAACTAACAAAAAAATTGAGCACTACATACGAACATATGGCATAAATGCACTTGAAATATACTTCAAACATTAAATTTAACAGAAAGTCTAGTTTTCGGAGATGGGGGGGGGGGTCAAAACTATTTGGGTGTATGAAATATATTTTATATAAAAAGTAGCACTTAATAAAAAAAAGAATAATGTGTTCATTTAGCAATCTATTTCAATTTCACCGTGAGTTATTTTTATTTTTTTTTAAACATACTTATAATTTTTGTTGAATTATGTTTCTTTCTTAGGAATCACGAGGTTGAATTAACAAGACAAACAATTAGGTGCTGAAAACTTAGAACTGGAAGCAGTTTTATGTACATTTATTTAATCATTTACAAATTTTAGTCAGGGTAGCCTGGTCAGTATAAGAGAACTTTACTGGTCTTCCCCAGGGCCCTGAAAATATATCACATCACACTTGTGCTTACGATCTTTTTTTTTTATTGCAATTGATTAACACTTACGATAGCTGATTTTGGTTTGCTACTTTACCACTCACCTTGCATCTCTTTACATGACAAACTAACACCAAACCATGACTACCTTTAGCGAAGATACCCTGATATAGTATAGGATTTTCAATTTCATATTTAGATTAATATGTCATATTTTATAGATGTATTAATACCGTCCATTCTATTTTATTGCATTTTTCTAATTTCTAAAAAATATCTTTATTGCAGAATACGTATCAATGTAGCCTCTTTGTTAATAACACTTTCATTCTTTCCTAGCTCCTTTAAAATTCCTCAAATAATGCGTTCGTAATATTAGCATTCATTTATAATACTTGTCAATAACACCATCCTATAATGTTCCTGTCAGCCCACTTATAAATAGATCACCTCAGCGCTATTATGATCCTAAAATGAGTGTTTTTGTGTTTTTTGTTGTTTCTTCACAATCCTGAAAAGTGATTGCAAAACAAAAGAAAACTGCAAGGCGGCTTATTTCAGCTTTGAATTAACTTACTTTTTCTGAAGGAAAGAAGAAATCGGCCGACGCATGAAAAGTGCTACGTTGTGATCAAATATTGGATCTGAAATATTAATGGCGCGTGATCTATTTATAACATCTCTTTGTCTTGCCTCTCTGCTATATACCTATCGTGTACCCTGTATATATTTTCACATAGACTCGTTAACAAATTCTGCCCCGGAGCCGTGAAAAAGTGTGAGGCCTCTTCAGCGGTCTTTAAGCAGGTAAGAAAATGGCATGTTACCATGACAACCAAGTCAGTAGCCGCGCTGCTTGCTAGAAGGAAACAATATGCATGCAATATAGTTTCGTATATTATTATGTTTGTCTGAAATAAATCAACAAATGCATGGAAGAGGCGAAATGTAAGAATGATTGATCTATTGTTTTCATGTTTTAGTGATCATAATAATACAACCTCCGTACTTACGACACTTTCTCCCGTTCTTTTCCCTCGAATATTGTGTCCTCGTGTAGTGTAAGGATTACTGCCTTGCCAAAGAAATCAACTTTAGGTGCAAAATTTAGGCAAACCCGAGAATTCCTTAAAGGCGTTAAATGGAAATGACAAGATTGGAAGTAGTCTTCAATTTCGGACAAAACGAAACTAGAATGAAGTATAGGGCCTCCTGTTTAAGGTTTTTGCTGTGAAATATTCACAGTACAATACCCTTTTGGTTGTATACAATCAGTATCAGAAAACACTGACGATCAAATTTGTTATGTAGCTTTCTATGGTTTTAATTTATATCAGGGTCAAACGTAGTTTCAGTACGGTTGAATCGATGGTAGTTTCTTCCGAACTAAACAAATGTAAGACAAATCCTTTCAGCCTGAATACACACTCTAGCCAATGTCTATACTGGTATAATTATAAACACAAAAAAAAAGTAACTACCCCCTTTTCAACATACCATAACTTTTTAACAAAACGGGTTTGTGCAAAATAATTTGGCAAGAGTATTTCTGTGTGAAAATGTGATTGATCCTTTGAGGTCATGCATGAGTGAGCATGCATTAAAGGCGAAAATGCCACTTTTCAAAAGTCACAGGAGTCATCTTTTATATCAAAATAATGGTAAATAATGACATTTTTTGCTTTGTTTATAAAGATAGATGATTAACATAAATCGCAATTAATCATTCACCGGAAACAGAATTTGTCAAAATCCTGCATCAAAAATCCCCCAAAATGACCCGTGTGACTTTTGAAAAGTGACATTTTTGTCTTTAATATGTGCTCACTCATGCATGACTTGACGGATCAACCACGTTTTCACACAAAATTTAGTCAATTAGTGCAGAAACACCCTTGCCGAATTATTTTGCTCACAACCGTGCTTTTATTAAGTTACAGTATTTTGAAAAGGGGGGTAGTTACTTTTTGTTGTGTTTATTTCAAGTCCTTTGGTTTCTTGAGGCATTTGTTTTACTTCTCCCAGTCATATTACTGCCCTTTATCTGACATTGTCGGAGCCCCATTTAAAAAGGAAATTTTTAAACTTTGATATCTTTGATATCGACATGATAGTGTACTTTTCCTCCTTTTTTCTCTTCTTCTTCTTTTCTTCTTTTCTTCTTCTTCTTCTTCTTCTTCTTCTTCTTCTTCTTCTTCTTCTTCTTCTCCTTCTTCTTCTTCTTCTTCCTCGTCTTTTCTTCTCACCTCTTTCTTTTTTTTTCGTCTCCGCCCTCTACGTTTCTTCTTCTCCTAAATACATAAACGCATAAATAAATGTATAAATAAGTGTATGAATACATGAATAAATACGTGTATGTATAAATAATCTCAGTGCTAAGTTGGTTTCTGTTTACTCATTCTCATATGCTGCAAAAACCGTGATCTTGAGTTAGAGTGTTATATTTTAACTATTATATTTTAACTCTGAGACAATTTTCTGTAACCTTTATTTTGTGTTACCAAAAAATAAAAGGTGTGTGATAATCATCACCATATCTGATAACTCACTGACACTGTGGAGTTTCAAAGTAAACAATTGTCAAGCTGAGCTGCTACATAGTGTTTGAATGGACAAGTAAACACCCTAGAATACAAAAGTTTGGAAATTTATGCTTCAACTGGCAATATATGAATGAATAAACAATTAATACTCGGGGCGAGTAAAAAAAATAGCGTAGATCCACACACAGTAAGTCTATGAGAGGAAATGGGCACGTGAATCCGGTCAACTTACGATTTTCACTTTTTTCAAGCACTAAATAAACATTTTGAAATAATTTTTTTCAGGGCTTCATTTTTAGACCTTATCAAAGACATTTGGAGCATGGAGGATTATGTAGCTCACCTTTGTGTGGTAAATGTTAGCCAATGCCTTTAATAATTATGATATTTTCTAATTGTGCCACTGAGTACAAATTTGCGTTCAGCACTTATGTATCTTATATGGTGACAGGTAATTTCGTAGGCGGATCTGTATACTCTGTAGTCATACGGAATTACACTCACATGCCTACCCCTACTGGAAAGAACACAGTGTCCCACAGTGTGAAACACAGTGTGAACACATTGTGAACACAGGGTGAAATCTCTTCACAGTGTTAAATTTCGAGCGTTTTTAACATTGTGAATCATCATTTCACAGTGTGGAACAGAACATCACTTTGTGAGCACTCTGTGAAAACCTCACCACAGTGTGAAATCATCGTCACACTGTTAAATTCGGGCGTTTTTCACATAGCCGACTATGTGAACACACTGTTGGACACTGTGTACTGTGAGACACTGTGTTCTTTCCAGCAGGGACACTACGCATAATTACCATTATTAATGAATCCATCTTGTCAATTTTTCAGAGAGCAAACGTCGAGGCTTTCATCAACGGCTGCAAAACCTACGGGCTGAAGGACCAAGAGGTCTTCCAGGTCAACGACCTTTACGAATCCAAGAACGTCCCACAATTCACACAGTGCATCATCGCTCTCGGCCGCTACGTAAGTCATTCCACAGATTTCAACTCAAAGGGATGTTGTTGTTAACCCTTTGAGCGCTAATGTTGCGTCTGTGCACATTCGGACAATAAATTGAACAATCGTAATAATAATTTTTCTTTTTCACCTTTGTACAGGACACACTAAAAATAGCTAGTGTGCTTCATTAACATTGATAGTAAAAGTTACATTTCTAAAACAGCAATGAGAAAAGCAAAATTCAGAGAAAATATAAAAAGAACAATTATCATCATAATTCCCTCAGAATGAATTCAGCATGCAAAGAATTAAAAGTACCAACGTTTAGCAAAAAACAGTTTTCATAAAAATGGTAGTAGGAGGTTCACGGGGGAAACACCGTTGTTGTGATTTCTTTTAAAATGTGTAGTGTGGAAAAGAGCTTCAGAAAAGCTTCATAAAGCTTCAGAAAAGGGCTTGTGACAGTACTTATTACAAAAAGCTGCTAAGAAGAGTTCGATGTCGCAGAATTAAAGATGTTGCGATTTTCTTTAGGAGTGACAAGAAGAGGACAGGATTAGGAATGAGTTTGTGAGAGGGACAGCAAAGGTGGGAAGGTTTCGAGATAAAGCAAGAGGAGGAAGACTGTGGTGCATGGTTTAGACATGTGAGAGGGACAGAAAATTTAATAAAATGGTTTCAGGATAAGGCAAGAAAGGGAAGACTCCGGTGGTTTAGACATGTCCAAAGGAGACATATAGAGTGCATATTATGGATAAAAATGTTGGAAATGGTGAAGAGAGGTAGACAAAAATGAAGATTATGGATGTTGTAAGAGAGGAGATGAGTATGATTGGTGTGACGGAGGAGATATCACACAATAGATCGCGGTGGAGAAATTATATTCGCTGTGACAATCCTTAATTTTATTGGAATAGCCAAAAAAGAGAAGAGTTGTGGAAAAGAGCTTCATTCGACGTTTCGACACGTTGCTCAAATCGTCATCACTCTCCGTAATTATTTATCCTCAACTTCATCATCGCGCGCCAAACAAAAAAGGTAGGAATCGCAGATTATTGTTCGCTGAAATGTTATCACTGCATGTGTGCTCCTGTTTATTTGTTTTTTCTGTCAATATCTTTTGATTATACTTTATTTATGTATTTAATTATTTATGTATTTTATGTTTTATTTCAGTTATGTTTATGTTGAACTTACTTTCCGTACGTTATCTTTCTGTTTTGTTTTAATGATTGTGTATACGGACTTGCTGAAAAACAGTCTAACGGCTAATAGCAGGGTTTTTTTTATCCTGTATTGAAATAAATAAAACAAAAACAAACAAACTTAATGTGAAACATTCTACAGATATTGAGCCAATTAACAGAAGTTAATCAAGTTAAACTAGTCCCGCTCCCCATAGTGGAACACTGGGTGGTACCTGTCTGCGTTTCAGTAACCCCTGGCCACATGGCTGCGCAAGACGATTTGACTACAGTTGGGGTTTGCCCTTTGGTAGTCCCATGCGTTAAAACTCGCTAAACCATCTAGATACCCTCTCGCCAGGCTAGAGGCAGTAGGTACCATTTTATAAAGGTCTTTGGTACGAGCGCGACCACGAGCCGGAACCCGCAATGTCCCTATTGAGAGGCGGACGCTCTACCAAAGAGCCAACTCGCTGATTTTCAGATCAGCAGAAACATCACATTTTTCCAGATTTTAACCCAGATTTCATACACATTCCCACAACCTCCGTAGATCTCAAGATACTGTGTTATTGCAAAACCCTCCCATAAAACAAATATAACCTTAGGAGGCCGTGCATTTGCATGTGCAACCCCGAGATTATGGAATGATCTGTATACCCTTAATGAGGAAATTAAAATACACATTTTCAATCTAGATTAAAGCCGAATCTGTTTATGTAACTGTAACTGTGTATGCATGCATGTATATATTTATGTATGTGTGTATGTATGTATGTATGTATGTATCTATGTATGTATGTATGCTTCAAGCATATCAGGAGCTGTTGCAGCGCTTTCGAATATTTTTAATAGGTTCTGCGCTATTTAAATTTTAGATGATGATGATGATGATAACGATTAGTAGTAGTAATAGTAGTAGTAGTAGTAGTAGCGGGAGTAGTAGTAGTAGTAGTAGTAGTAGTAGTAGAAGCAGTAGTATCGTTTCAAATATTTGACTGTTGGTCCAGTGCTTTGTTATAAGACAAGACCTATCTTTCGCCACAGAAGTGCGTCATCAATTTACACCCTTTACAAAATGTGTCAAATTTTGTCGAATACAACTAAGAGGAAGTTTTATTTTGGTGATTTCCCGAAAATCTAAAGACTTGTGTGTTATCGATTTTGTATTGGTTTGCAATTTCAGATCATATAGGTCCACACTTTTCCTACACCACGAGGTTTGTTCATCTAAAAATTAATTAAAAGTTCGTGAACCCAAAGCCTGATGCATTGTACTGAAGATTATTAACCATCTTAAAATCTTAAGATCTTTATTCATAAGACGGGACAGACAGTTCTAACAAAAGAAGTCTGGGACCCTTAAA
>JZLH01S0099717.1:12086-27092 GCA_001188425.1 Eucidaris tribuloides
CCTGATGCATTGTACTGAAGATTATTAACCATCTTAAAATCTTAAGATCTTTATTCATAAGACGGGACAGACAGTTCTAACAAAAGAAGTCTGGGACCCTTAAACTATTTGTTGTATTGCTGAAAATGGAGGAGTGAGTTCCAAATAATGTAAACATGCATGTATTGCCCACAGACACGCAGACACACACACAAATACACACAAGCACTCCCTCTTAAAGTTGTACACAAACGTACATGTTTGGACGCACATAATTATTGAAACCAAATGTAATTGTTGGAATCGATTCAACCACCCATATTTCTTGTTTGTTTTCCAGGCCCAGTCACAACCCGGCTACGATGGTCCGGTCCTTGGACCCAAACAGTCTGAGGAGAACAGGCGAGAGTTCACACAAGAGCAGCTAGAAGCCGGCAAACACCAGATTGGTCTCCAGATGGGCTCCAACAAGGGAGCCAGCCAGGCGGGCTCGGACTTTGGCAGACCACGACAGGTCCACCAGGACTTCAAGTAAAATAATTCATGGCGAGGAACAGGATCATGTCTTCTGGCGTCATAACAACGAAAAATACCCACGACGGCGAAAACTTTCATACATACTCTTAATCTCTGTCTTTTGTTCTTATTACTTTTTCATGAACGCATTGAATGTTGCGCTGTGGTTCTATAGCTCTTTAAGTCGATCCTTTTCAATTCTGTTAATAAGCTGGAAGACAAGTTAGAACACCTACACAAATGACGCCAGTCTAGACGAAAAACGAAAATATCAAACCGTGGAGATGCTTTGATGCTGATGAAATGGCACTAGTAGTTATTGGTTAGAACCACGGCGTAACATAATCTAGCAAACTATCAATAATCAACGAATAAACTGGATGGCATTTCTAATAATGCCATTGGATGTTTTGCTAATTATATACCATTTCTCACTTTTAATGCAAAACGATACCATTTTCATTGACAAAAAAAAGAAGTACTATATTATGCGGATTCTTAAAAACGTATGCAAATATCGTTTGTAGTTATAGTGTCTGTATTGCTTGTATGTATAATTATTGTTTTCACATTGTTAAAAAAAAGTATTATTGTTTAATTATTTATAGGCTAGGGGCCGTCACGTTACACGCTGCATGTCTGCAAGGTTATTTTTTAGATGAAAATACGGCATTTATGTTGAAAATACTGAAAATATGCGATGGACATAATTATTTCACTTAGAAAGTAGATAGTCTTTTTTTAACTTTAAATATTCGTGATATTTTCAATGAGCTTAATGGTAAAGAATGGAAGCTTCCGGTAGTATCTTATATCTTCTTGTCAGCCCGAAAATCACATCGCTTCGTTTAAATCTCATGCATAGAACTCGTCTTTTGAGCAATCCGAGCAGTGATGGTTTGATAACTATCACGCGATTTCAATCACTACCATGTAGCCTTCACCGCGAGGGTGTAGCGTGTTGTCGATGTGTTCATAAAGTGTCATAGTTACAACCATATAATTATACCAAAATAGGGTGTTGTTGTTTCCATTGATTAAGGAAATGTACACAATTATATCAAAGCTGTTCCTGAAAAAGAGAATGAATGAAAATATTCCATCACCATGTTTTGTATTACCAAGGAACTTTTGGAAATTTTATTAAGCTTATCATGCGTGTATTATGGCGTACGCTGTGATCATACCCGCTGGAAGTAGAGTTTTGACTTAGAAGAAGAATCATGAAACTAATGAACTATCATCGTAGGAAACGAAAAGACTATCAGTTGAAGGTTCACTACTTGTGGTTACATGTATATGTACAGGGAGTTGAAAAATTAGAAAGCAACAGGCTATAAATCAAAGAGGAAAGTATCGAAAAGGCTGTGATCTGAATTGCAAAATGATACATACTATCTAGCGTTTATTATTTTGTATTTTAGATTGAAGAACGACTTCTAGCGTGTAGTGGTCACTCACGTGTTGCTATTCAGGTCTGTATGATTCATCACGTTAGACTACTTGTCACGAAGAGATTGAAAAGCTGAATAAACCATCTCTGTGATGATTACACAACACCAATATAATGCTGAAGTTTTTGCATCTATTTATTTTGTGTGGTTGAAGTCCGTTAAATCAGCTTGCTCTTAACTATCATTTCACGTCACGATACAGTGGCAACCGAAAGTATCGTCACGTTCCGAACGCGTGCAAACGCGATTCCAGAAACGAATTCGTTTCAATAAACACAAGGCACGCATTTACTGCGCTGGCTTTGCGTTTCGTCGCGTTTGAACATCGTTTCATGAAACGCGTTTCAATGAACGCGTTTGGAACGTGACGATACTTTCGGTCGCCAATGTATGTCACGTCACGTTGACGGAATAAAGCAGAGCCACAGTCCTCACATTCCAATGTATTGTGCCGCAGCAGTGGACTGTGACTGCGCTTTGACGTGACATGACATGACGTGACTGTTTAGAACAAGCCGTCAAATCTGACCCAGATTGCTGCGTTCGACGATCCGTCTTCATAAGTCTTTAAAGTTGGGGAGCCTTTTCCCATACAACCAAAAACACAAACAAAACGTCACTTTATCCTCTAGGTTTCTTGTGAAAGCCACCGTGAAATTTGAAGCTCAGTCATACTCTAGAATTTGAATGATGCACAAAATACTAAGTGCTGCTAGCCTGTGTGTCTAGCCCAGTTTAGCAGTACATGTCCACGACGAACGTCTATGCAGGACAAGCATCTGAAGGAAGACTAATGTTTTAAAGGTAAAAGTCACAAATCTCTGTTCCTAGCTTTGTGAATCAGCTCCACATCCCGCTGACCTGCACCTCTATCTGCAATCCATGCATTCAGACTAGTCCAGTTCATCCGTTTCCTTCCTCTACCCTTCTTTCCCTATATCTTTCCTGTCAATTCTAGATTTTCCAGACCGTCCTTTCTAATTGTATGTCCTAAGAAACCATTTGCCTGGTTCTTATCTTCATAATCAGCTTTCTCTCCAGTTCAGCTCTTCTTAGGACCTCTTCATTAGTTACTCTGTCAGTCCATGGAATCCTCATCACTTGTCGGAGGAACCACATTTGACAACTCTCCAAACGGTTTCTCATGTCTGATGTTATTGACCATGCTTCACTTCCATACATCAGCACAGGGTAGATGTAACGATTAAGTACTCGTAATCGAGTCTCCATTCTTAGTGTCCTGCTTCTTATGATTTTCTCCAACTTTGAAAAGGATGATTTAGCTAGTGCAATTTTCCTTTTAATCTCCCTTGCACTTCTGGAGTCGTCTGTTATGGTACTACCAAGGTCATTGAAGGCGGATACTCTTGTTTAATGGTGTTGTCTCTTATTTCAAGATTACATGTTGGACCTACCTTTTTCTTAGAAATAACCATGCATTCTGTCTTCTTATAGTTGATTGACAATCCCTTTTCTTCACTCTCTGTAAAAACCGGATCCAGCATCCTCTGAAGGTCTTGCTGAGATTCTACTACCAATACATGTACTGTGTTATCTGCGCATCACATGTTTGTTATATTTTGTCCCCTAATTCTAAGTCCCCTCTCCTTTTTCCAGTTCCCTCAGAATCAGTTCACTGTAGTAATTAAAAAGGTCTGGAAACATTACAAACCCCTGCCATACTCCCCTTTCAATATCTGTATATTTACTGAATTCTCCATCAAATATACATGCTGACTGGTTCTAGATAGACTTGTCAGTAGACGAAGGTCTTTTTCATGCAGGTCCAACTTGTTGAGATCCTTAAACATTTGTGTATGTCTAATTTTATCAAAGGCCTTTGTATAATCAATGAAACATATATAGACATCTTTTTTTGGCATTTCTATGGTTCTTTCCGTCATGATTTTTGAAACAAATATGGCGTTTCTGGTGCCTGCGTCTTTTATGAATCCAAACTGCTGATTTCCAATCTCTGGTGTTATCCTGCTGCGAGCTCTTTAATTGTTACAAAATTCTTAGGATGATCTTTGTGATACGTCTCATAAGGCTGATTGTACGGTGTTGATCACAGTCTACTGCACCTTGTTTCTATGGGATTGGGATGAAAATGGACTGGGCCTGATTCTCTGGAAATGTAGCATCTTCATAGATCTTGTTGATGACATCTGCTAGTTTTTCAACACCAAATTCCTCCAGAGCATCAATCATTTCTATCACTACACCTTCTGAGCCAGCTGCCTGGTTCCTTCTCATCATCTTTATGGTTGTTCGGACTTTTGATTTAAGACTTTTTGGGCCATCCGGAGATTCTGAAAAAAAAAAATGGCATCTCCTCTCTGACATCATGAATCAGCTCTCCTATATACTCTGTCCAGTGGTTCAAGATTAGACCTTTTCAACAACCATGTTCCCGTCTTTTGACTTTATGCATCCAGAACTTGAACAATTTGCCTTTCTGCCGGAGATTTCATCAATTCTCCTATACATACCATGATCGTTACCAAAGTGCCCTTCTATCTTGCTACACTGATCGTTCAACCAGCTCTCCTTTGCTTCTCTACGTTTTTTTTCTTGATTTGGGTGTTTAACTGGCTGTATTCCTGTCCTTGTCTATCTGTAACCCTCTGTTGATTCACCATCATTGATATCTCTTCGGTCATCCACTTCTGATGCACCCGTCTCTCTTTTTTTGGCCAAATCTCTTGGGCTATTTGAACTAGAATGTCTCTCACTGTATCCTAATTTATCTCGTCCCCTTCATCATCGATACATTCAAAACGATTTTTAACTTATACGAAATACTGAAGTCTGATTTCAGGATTGGACAGCTTGTCACAGTCCAGTTTTTGTGCAGTTCTTGTTCTCTTCAAACGCTTGAGTTTGTATTGGAGTGCGGTTACCACAGGTACATAATCACTGCCACAATCAGCCCCCAGATATGTTTTCGTATCCCTCACTGCTGTGTTGTGTCTGTTATTGATGAAGTCTATATGGGTCCTTGTGCGATCCCCAGGGCTCTTCCAAGTATATAACCTTCTAGGATGGTCTTCGAACCACGTAATAGTAATGTCTATCTGGTTCCTTGTGCGATCCCCAGGGCTCTTCCAAGTATACAACCTTCTAGGATGGTCTTCGAACTACGTAATAGTAATGTCTATCTGGTTCCTTGTGCGATCCCCAGGGCTCTTCCAAGTATATAACCTTCTAGGATGGTCTTCGAACCACGTAATAGTAATGACCATGTTCTTAGACTCAAACCATTTCACCCACGATCGTTTCTTTCTCCAAGTCCATATGGCCCTACTGCCTTTCCCTCTCTACCCTTTCCCACCTTGGCATTGAGATCCCCCATGATGATGGTAATTTCATTAGTCACGCACTCTTCCAAGACCCCATAAAAGGCATCAATTCCTTCCTCTGTACTCTCTGTAGTCAGAGCGTATACTAATATAATGACTAGATTGAGAGGCTGTCCCCGTATTTTAACAAGCAGTACTCTGTCACCCAACTTCTAGTAACCAAGCATACATTTTGATATGTCAGGATCAATTGTCTTAATTCTGTCAACTGATACCACATTGGATCCATTACTTATGGGAATTTTCTGCACTGTTGTCATTTTAACCCAAAGTTAGCACATTAATTTGACAACACTTGAGATTTAAGACATTGATGATGTTGCGATTCGCACACAAACTGGCGACAAAATAAGTCGCCAATCTTTCATAAAATCGAATGAGTCTTAGCAGCCGCAAACCGAGCTCCGATGAAATTTAATGGGAATGTATGTCACGTGTTTTGATTCGAAGGGAAATGTGTGCGTGCATGCGCGCGTGTGTGTGCGTTTGTGTATGTGTGTGTTTATTCGAGTATGTGTGATTGAATTTACGTGTATTGCGCGTGTATATGTATGTGTGTTTGTATGTTTGTATGTGTGTGTGTGTGTGTGCGTGCGCGCGCGCGCGTTGATGTGAGTGCGAGTGTATATGCAAGTGTGTGGTGTGTGGTGTCCTGGTGTGTGTGTGTGTGTGTGTGTGTGTGTGTGTGTGTGTGTGTGTGTGTGTGTGTGTGTGTGTGTAGTGTGTGTGTGTGTGTGTGTGTGTGTGTGTGTGTGTGTGTGTGTGTGTGTGTGTGTGTGTGTGTGTGTGTGTGTGTGTGTGTGTGTGTGTGTGTGTGTGTGTGTGTGTGTGTGTGTGTGTGTGTGTGTGTGTGTGTGTCGTGTGTGTGTGTGTGTGTGTGTGTGTGTGTGTGTGTGTGTGTGTGTGTGTGTGTGTGTGTGTGTGTATGAGAATCTTTTCCACGTGGGGAAATAAGTTCGTTACACACCAAGGTTGCGGGGATTTTTGTCGGAAGTGGGGATTTCCCCACAATGAAATCATCCCTGTGAACTATCTCAAAAGCCTTTTTGATGATATAAGCATACCGCTGGAATCCCCATATTCCATACAGAGTATCATATAGGGTTTAAAAAAAATTGTTTGTTTTCCAGGCCCAATCACAACCCGGCTACGATGGTCCGGTCCTTGGACCCAAACAGTCTGAGGAACACAGGCGACAATTCACACGAGAGCAGCTAGAAGCCGGCAAACACGAGATTGGTCTCCAGATGGGCTCCAACAAGTTTGCCAGCCAGGCGGGCCAAGACTTCGGCAGACCACGACAGATCCACCAGGATTTCAAGTAAAGAACTCATGGCGAGGAAAAGGATCGTGTCTTCTGGCGTCACAATACCCACCACGGCCAAAACTTTCATTCACACGCTTAATCTTTGTTCTTATTACTTTTTCCTCCATACATTCAATGATGCGCTGTGGTTCTAACTCTTAAATGTACATTGATCCTGTACAATTCTGTAAATAAGCTGGAAGATGAGGTTAGAACAACTACAACAAAATGACGCCAGTCTAGACGAAAAAAATATACGGTCGAGTAACCCCGATGCAGCTGCTGAAATGGCAATAGCAATTTTTAGTTAGAACCATGGCGTAACATTGCTTAACAAAGCATCAATAATCAACGACTTAACCGAGTGGCCTTTTGAATAAATTCATTGGATTTTTGTTACTGATACACCATTTCTCACTTTGTGTGCAAAACAATATTTTTATTGACAAAGAAACTAAGTACTATGTTCTTAATTTATACCAATGCTCAAAACACATATGCAAATATCGTTTGGAGTGATAAGGGTATCTGTATTGCTTGTATATGTAATTATTGTTTTAAAATTGTTTAAAAAGGCATAATATTTGTTTAATTATTTATTTATAGGCGCCGGCACGTTACACGCTGCATGTATGCATGGTTATTTTTTTGATAAAAATACTGCATTTGTGTTGAAAATACTGAAAATATGGGATGGACATAATTATTTCACTTGGAAAGTAGATAATCTTTTTTTATTTAGAAATTCATAATTCGTGATATTTTCAGTGAGCTAAATGGTAGGAATGGAAGCTTCACGGTAGTATTATGTAACTTATCAGCAAATCACATCGCTCCGTTTAAATATCATTTATAAAACTCGACTTTTGAACAGTCCGAGCAGTGATTGATTGATAACTGTCACGTGATGTCGATCAGTACCATGTAGCCTTCACTACCAAGTGTAGCGTATTGTAGATTGTGCCATATATTGTCATAGTTGCAACCATATAATTAATACCAAATTGGGGTGTTCTTGTTTCCCATTGAAGGAAGCAGAATGTGCACAATTAAATCAACGTGTAACCTAAAAGCAAAATTAAATACAAATATTCCATCGCCATGTTTCGTATTACACAGGAATTTTGGGAAGTTTTATTAAGCTTATTATGCGTGTATTATGGCGTACGCTGTGATCACGCTCGCTGGAAATAGATTGTTTACTTTTCGAAGAATCGTGGCACTAATCAACTATCTCCATACGAAACGAAACGAATGTCAGTTGAAGGTCACTACTTACGGTTACATTTAGTGAGAGTTGGAAAAAAGGAAAGTATTGAAAAGGCTGTGATCTAAATTGCAAAATAAGATATACAATCTAGAATTTATTATTTTGTATTTTAGAATGAAGAACGACCTCCGGCATGTCTTGTGGTTACTCACGTCTTGCTATTCAGGTCTATATGATTCATCACGTTAGACTATTGTGTCACAAAGAGATTGTAAGATTAAAACGCTGAATAAAGCATCCCTGGGATGATTACCCAACACCCGTAAAAAATGAAGTTTTCACGACTGTTTATTCTGTATGGTTGAAGTTCGTGAAATCGGCTTGTTCGTAACAGTCACGTCATGTCACTATATGTCACGTTGACGGAATAAAGCACAGCCACAACTCTCACCTAGCAATGTATTATGCCGCAGCACAGGACTGTGGCTGCGCTTTGTTCCGTCAACGTGGCGTGACGTGACGTGACGTGACATGACGTGTCTTGACGTGATAGTTTAGAACAAGCCGTCAATTCTGACTGATTGCTGCGTTCGACGGTCCGCCTTCCTTTGTCAGACCCAGTTCAGTAGTACATGTCCACGACGAACGTCCATGCACTACAAGCGTCTGAAGGAAGACTAATAATCAAATAATGAATGTTTATGAGTTCAATGGAACGAATGTTTTTATGAGTTGAAAGATTAAACGTTCCATTCAACGAGGCCTCGCCTCGTTAAATGGAATGTTTGACCCCTTAACGAATGAAAACGTATGTACTATTGAACGAATGCATAAAACATTCATTATTTGTTTTATACGTCTCGGTAGATCTTTGTCATTTGTTTGAAGGATGATAGCATGAAAAATATATATAGCTATACTTAAATTTCCGGCTAAAATTTTGATAATCCAGTATCATTCTCTTTTTGGCTTGTCCACAAATTTATCATCCAGTGTATCGTCAATGTCTCTGCAATTTCCCCATTTACTAGAACATGTGGTCCAAATTCCACCAAATATTCATGAAAGCAGTGGATTATGTTTAAGTTCAAATTTAAAACTCATTTTACAGCAGGCCTACGCCCATCACACAGCTACACAGTATGCACACGCCGTTCTACGGTGTACAGTACGTGCTCAAAATGCACGGCAACGCGTGGTACATCACACACTACCACATGACTTGTGTCGAACTGCGCAAAATGCAGTGATAACAGGCACGGTACGGCCGCAGCGTGCAAATAGAGACAAGAAGGAATGGATCCAAAAATGCACACCGAAAAGATCATAACTGCACGCTGCGATCAATGCGGTATTTATTGGATATCATGTGACTAACAATCCTCCAATCAAATGACAAGGATCTCCTTGGGCGTTATATAATCCTTTTTGACATGTTGAACGGTAATTCAAATCAAAATCTTACGGTCACTATATTTCCAACAACATTGCGTTCTACCTCCTATATTTTGATAAATGTTCTTAAATGACATTTTTTTTCATATCAGATAACTGAATTTAGACAATATCTTATATTTAGGCAGAGGTAGGGATCCTCTACTTTAAAAGATTTTTTTTTTCAATTCTGTGAATTGATACCACAATGGATCCAATATTTATGGGTATTTTTTGCACTGTTGTCATTTTAACTCAAAGTTATCACATGAATTTAACAACAGGCATCCAGATATAATACAGTAACTTAGCACATGTGTGTGTGTGTGTGTGTGTGTGTGTTGACGGGAGTATGAGTATATGCGTGTGTGTTATGTGTGTGTGTGTGTGCGTGTGTGTGTGCGTGTGTGTGTGGTGTCTGTCTGTCTGTCTGTGTGTGTGTATGTGTGTGTGTGGTGTTTGTATTGTGTTGTGTGTGCGTGTGTATGTGAATCCCTTCCACGTGGGAAAATAAGACTTTTAGGCACCAAGGTCGTGGGGATTTGGGGATAATGAAATCTCCCTGCAAACTATTTCAGAAGCCTTTCTGTTGATATATGCTTAAAAACCATTTCTGGTTTGTTTTCTAGGCCCAGTCACAGCCTGGCTACGATGGCCCGATCCTTGGACCCAAACAGTCTGAGGAGAACAGGCGAGATTTCACACAAGAGCAGCTAGAAGCCGGCAAACACCAGATCGGTCTCCAGATGGGCTCCAACAAGGGAGCCAGCCAGGCGGGCTCGGACTTTGGCAGACCACGACAGGTCCACCAGGACTTCAAGTAAACAACTCCTGGAATGGGATCATGTCTTCTGGCGTCACAACAATAACCTCGACGGCCAAAACTTTCATTCATACTCTTAATCTCTCTCTCTCTCTCTATTTTGTTCTTATTACTTTTTCCTGAATACATTCAATGTTGCGCTATGGTTCTAGCTCTTACATTGATCCTTTTCAATTCTGTAAATAAGCTGGAAGACGATTTTGAACACCTTCCCAAAATGACGCCAGTCTAGACGGAGACATTATACCGTCGAAAACCACCAATGCTGCTGAAATGGCACTAACGATTGGTTAGAACCACGGCGTAACATGTAACAAAGCATCACAAACAGAGAAACCGGAAAGCCTTTATGATCTTTTCATTGGATGTTGATGTTTTGTTCATGATCCATTATTTCTCACTTTTCATGCAAAAAATACCATTTCATTGAAAAAGAAACTAAGTACTGTATTCTTAATTTATGCAAATACTTGAAAAAAAATAACGCAAATATCGTTTGTAGTCACAAGGGTGTCTGTAATGCTTCTGTGTGTAATTATTGTTTCACATTGTTAAAAAAAAATACATAGTATTGTTTAATTATTTATAAAGGCCGGCACGTTACACGCTGCATGTCTGCATGGTTATTTTTTTAGATGAAAATACTGCATTTGTGTTGAAAATACTGAAAATATGGGATGGACATAATTATTTCACTTGAAAAGTAGATAAGTTTTTTTTTTTTAATTTAGAAATTCATAATTCATGATATTTTCAAAGAGCTTAATGGTAATACGAATGGAAGCTTCACGATAGTATTTTATATCTTATCAGCCCGAAAATCACATCGCTCCGTTTAAATATCATGCATAGAACTCGTATTTGAGCAATCCGAGCTGTGATTGGTTGATAACTGTCACGTGATGTCGATCAGTACCATGTAGCCTTCACCGCCAGGTGTAGCGTGTCGTAGATTGTGCCATATATAGTGTCATAGTTACAACCATATAATTAATACCAAAATGGGGTGTTGTTGTTTTCCATTGAATGAAGCAAGTGTACACAATTATATCAACGTGTATGCTAAAAAGAGAATGAATTAAAAAGAATATTCCATCGCCATATTTTATATTAAAAAGGAACCCTTCCTCCTTGGAAGTTTTATTAAGCTTATCATGCGTGCATTGAGTGCACTGTGACACACCCGCTGGAAGTAGACTTTTGACTTTTCATAAAAATCGTGAAACTAATCAACTATCATTCTAGGAAACGAAAAGACTATTAGCTGAAAGTTATTCACGTGGTCATATGTACTGCGAGTTAGAAAAGTATAAGGTAATAAATCAAAGAGGAAAGTAAAAGCCTGTGATCTGAATTTGCAAAAATAGTCTTATACTATCTGGCGTGTATTATTTTGTATGTTAGACTTAAGTACGACCTCCAGCGTGTAGTGGTCACTCACGTCAGATCTATATGATTCATCACGTTAGACTACTGTCTCACGACTAGATTGTACGATTGAAAAGCTGAATAAAGCATCCCTGTGATGATTACACAACGCCCATATAATGCTGAAATTGCCATGTCTGTTTATTGTTTGCGTTTCAGCTCCGTTAAATCGGTTGTTCTAAACAGTCACGTCACGCAATGTCACGTCACGTCACGTCACATCATGTTGACGCAATAAAGCACAGCCACAGTCCTCGCATACCGATGTATCGTGATGTAGCACTGGATTGTGACTGTGCTTTATTCCATGAAGGTAACGTGACGTGACGTCACGTGATATGACTGTTTACAACAAGCCTTTCATTCCAGTAACTGAGATTGCTGTTTTTTGATGTGTGCTTTTTGTGTACGTGTGTGCACGGCGTGTTTGGGTGGGTGTGCGTGTGTGTTTATGTGAATATGTTTGTACAAGTATATGAATATGCGTGCATGTGTGTGTGTGTGTGTGTGTGTGTCTATGTGTGTTTGTTGGTATTTATGTGCGTGTGGGTGTGGGTGTTTATGCCTGTAAGTGGTATGTGTGCGTTGTGTGTGTGTTAGTGTGTGTGTGTGTGTGTATGTGTGTGTGTGTGTGCATATCTTTGTGTGTGTGTGTGTGTGTGCATGCGTGTGGGTGTGTGTGTGTGTGTGCGCGTGTGTGTGTTTGTGTGTGTGTGTGCGCATGCATGTGTGTGTGTGTCTGTGTGTCTGTGTGTGTGTCTGTTTCTCTTTGTGTGTGTGCGTGTGTGCGTGTATGTGTGTACACGCGTCTGTGTGTGTGTGTGTGTGTGTGTGTGTGTGTGTGTGTGTGTGTGTGTGTGTGTGTGTGTGTGTGTGTGTGTGTGTGTGTGTGTGTGTGTGTGTGTGTGTGTGTGTGTGTGTGTGTGTGTGTGTGTGTGTGTGTGTGTGTGTGTGTGTGTGTGTGTGTGTGTGTGTGTGTGATCATGTTATTGCGTCCAAGTAAAGGGCAGTGACACGAATGGGAGAAATAAGATAATACCACAAGAATCACATGATTTGAAACATATACTAGTATATACACTAGACAGAGAGTATATCCAGGATAAAAGAATTTGTCTCAGAGAAACAAACTATATTATGACACGGATAGAAAGCCATCCGATAGAAAACTTCACAACAAATTTGCATGTAATCATTTCTGATAGCACCTTAAGAGTAAGGGCTAAGGAGGGAATGCTGACTATGACATTTCTACATCAGAAACTTTAAAGCATATGCCTGATTCTGGTATCACTATATTTGAAGTTGAGGACTGCTTCCAATCATGTCACTTCCCTGTAAAGTCTGAAATTATTGACAGATAACATGTTAACGGTAATTACACCTAATTCTACCCAATTACATCCCTGTATAACTCCAAGTTAGAACCATACAATTAACGATTGTTTGAGCAGTCTTTCATATTGAAAGTGTTGTGTTTGATTGTTCTTTCTAAATATTTCAAAGAGGGGCATAACCATGACCGATACCAATAGCAATATTTTATTTCCTCTTAGTTTTGATGATATAATAGGTTCAATTATTATTAGATAAGTTATTTATTTTGTTAGTATTTGTTATATTTTATGATATGTTGTAAATGAAAGACAAGTTCTGTGTGGGATTATTCAAGTTATTTAAGACAGACGATGCGTTGGGTTGGCTTCAGTAATTCAAGCTTTGGCAAACTTTGCCGACTTGTTCACACCCGATATCTCATACAAAATTATATACATACATACATACATACATACATACCCTCCCTACTCAAAAGTAGTGCAACATACACTATAACGCATGCATTTTGAGTTGAAAGAGTCTTTCTGTAATGATGTCCTAATTAAGTTTATTATTGGAAAATAACAAATTATTTGAAAAGAAATTAATGAATATAATTTCTCCTTTCTTCTCCAAGGCGGAGAGATTATCAAATACAGGTGCACCCACGACAGAGGGGCTGGAACAAAAAGACATTTAACATTGTTTCGCCTCCTTTTAGGGGTGGGTGTTAATTCACACTAGCATCGTAATTTGATTTCATATTTGCCGTCAAACGGTTTTCATGGTTTGGAAAGACTTCCAACAAACAAAAATGTCAATAATTATGTTCCTCTGAAGCTGTCCCAGAAAGAAGACACCACGCCGCGAAGAAGAAAGCGCCTCCTATCTTCATAAGACAGTGGTAAAGAGGATACGCCCCGTATTTTAGACAAGACCTCTTCACGTTATAATTTCTTATTCTTTCTGAATTCTAAAGGTGGTTTACTATTGTAGACACCCTAAAATTGATTGTCAGGCGACTTTTCAGTACATTGGATACAATGATGTGGAGAAAGACCATCATCTTGAATTAGTAGCCTTATTCTCCTATTCGCTGTCTTATGAAGATAGGAGGCGCTATCACTGCACAGCATTCAGTGTCTGAAGTTTTGTGTTCTACGGGGGGGGGGTTGTCCTTTCTAACACTATTATACACTCATGCTCATAATTATGGAATATTTTAGAGACATTTTAGAAGTGAAGCAAATATAATCTAAGTATTTCAGGAATTTTGAGCATTTTGTAGCGTCCGACCCGACACTAAAACCTGTGTTTATAAATGGCGGTATTGAGTCAAGTGGTGGTTACGCGCGTTATTAGACTTGTAACAGACAATATTCTGATGTTAATTTAGTGATAAGTGACATTAGATAAAAATTGATCAGTTTTCTGTGTTGTTTTTTTAATTATTTTAATTTAATACATTTTCATGATTTGTTGTGCATTTAAAATATATATAATTGTTATTGCGCTCAAACGTATTTTAGTTTTTACTTTAGTCATCTCATGAAATCCAAAAATTGCTTCACATACTGCGTTTTTGTGAAATAAACACTTGTCTTGAAAATATTGTATAGGAGAAAGAACTTAACTATCAACAAAATATTCCATAATTATGAGCATGAGTGTACATGCCAGATTTATCGCCCAATACGCACGCCCAGAGGGACACATACACACACGCACCCACCCACCCCCACACAAACGCAAACACACACACACACACACACACACACACACACACACACACACACACACACACACACACACACACACACACACACACACACACAGCGCACACACACATCACACTACACACACACACACACACACACACCGTACACCTACGTATACACACATACATATACACACTCGTAAACACACATTCACACATCAAACATGCACACAAACTGGTCAAACATAAGAGATACAGAAGAGAGAACGTGTCCGTCGAGTGTTTTTCTTCCATATCCTTTAATAACTCATTGCATTTTTCAGGCGCGGTTCTATGAGGGGGGCGTTGGGGGCTTAAGCCCCCCCCCCCCCAACAAACAAAATGACGAAAAATGTTTGACAGTGAAAATATTAATAAACATCCTCCTTTGGCATGTGTTGTTTTGAAATTTTCACATGAA
>JZLH01S0099719.1:8361-22683 GCA_001188425.1 Eucidaris tribuloides
TTTGCTTTGTTTTGTTTTTTTCCACTTTTTGTCATGAATAATACATCATTGTAATATGTAAGATTTTCTTCAATGCCCTAATTCAGGGTGCATAAGAAAATAAAAATATTGTCATTGTCATTGTCAAATCATTGTCATTGTCATTGTCAAATCATTGTCATTGTCACTGTCAGAGTCATTCACCTCAAGACGGGTGGCTATTCACATCTTGTGGTTTCATAATGCATAGCTCAACGAGAATTATAAGTTGTAAAAGTGATATCCACTCTATGCCAACATCGCAATTTTCTTGAAAATCTCGACATTCTTGGGACAAATGAGCTGGAAACCTACATTGTCTTATGCCAATCACGAAGCTCTTTCTGTTGATACCATGTTTCCTTCTCGAAGCGCTCTACTTTTATCAAAAGGTGTAAAAACTTTTGGGTTCAATTTTTGGGCCCTTCGCCTACCTCCTTGACTCATTTGCAACTTTTGAGATGAGTTTAGTCTGTGTCCCAGTCCGCCAACATTAGTTGCCCACTTTGTGGTGCATTAATTATTGTTCAGATACAGATGATGATGCCTACTCTAAACTACCAAATTCGTATAAGTGCCAATATCATGTATTAAAATGAATTGGTAATGCGCATAATTCATCTCATCTATTGTTACTCGTTACATTCGAAAGTGCCAGTTAAAAAAGAAGGTTCTTTTCCGCTTGAATTCTCCTCTTGTGATAATTGATTCGGACTGTAGTAGGATATAGTACTACCCACGTGCAATGGCCCACCCCATCTGCCTTTTAGAAATAGTGGATATGTCTGCTGTATATGGAGAGTGATTGACGCGTCCTCCGTTATACCATGTTAATCAGCAGCATAGACGCCGCTTACTTCAGCTTGCGGCGAGTAGTCTGAAGATCCAGTCTTGGCGGTAACATTTCGTCACCTTTTAGAGTGTTGTGCGGAAGAATGTTGATGGATTTTACGCACGCATAACTCCTAGTTCACGAGCTATCATTATTTCGCGGTCTTTTCCTGCCATAAGACGCAAAATGACTATGAACAAGAAAAAATACGAAAGATTAAATGGCGTCAAAATGCAGGTTATAAACAAAACCTCACAAAAATTAAGGATTAGACGAATTGTACAACAACTGCTACTCAAATTTAACTTTGTGGTATGCAGTGTTCTCTCTTCTCAATGAAATATGTCATATATGTGACTTTTTAAAGAAACCACTCCTCGTCCATATTGCGTACATAGGATTCTTGCCAAGGGGGTGTAATCCGCGATTTTTTTGCCGCCAAAAAATGTTTTTAACCCGCCAAATTACCAGCCAACATCATCCGACAAGCGGGGGGGGGGAGGGGGCGAGGGGGGGGGGGGGGGCACGACGACCTAATCCATTTTGTCCCGCCAAAAAAAAAAAATGTAAACGCTCAAATTACTAACCAATATATTATCCGACACGCGGGGGCCGGGAGGCGGGTGCCGACCTTAATCATTATTTTGCCCAGCCAAATTATCAGCTACAAATTGCCCGTTATTTGTTCATTATCCAAATCCCATGATGAAAAGGGGGCGTGAGTCCGGGAAAAAATGGGCGATGTTTCGGAAAAAACGGCGGGTGTTTGGGGATGCTTAACGCGCCTTTTTGCAAAAGAGGGGTGTTTGAACCACTCCAAACACCCCCCTGCGCTACCGTATGCCCCTGTCTCCACTGCTACATTTTTGCGTCTTTTTCTTCCACATGTCCAAACAACGCAAAGTTAGCTATGAACAAAAAAATACAAGAGAGCGTCCAACACTGCTTTCGTTGTGTGACGCATTGTTACAAAACGCTCACAAAATAATGATAACAGACGAATTTACCGCAACTGTACTCAAAAGGAAAGTAAAACTTGCTGCAATGTACTTTTCTCATCAAATATGTCTTTAGGTCACTCTCTAAAGAAACCACCCCTGTCTTCCTCTCAAATTTTCGCGTTTTTCATCCAAATAACGCCAAAGTGAGCTCAAGTGAACAATATTTACAAGAGAAGCCGTCAACATTAGTTCGTTGGGCTCGTACGATTGGTTACAAAAATCACAGAATAACCATTAGACGGCATTTACCACATTTGTACTCAAATTAGGTGAAAGCGCGCGCCCTGACTCGGCGCGCGCGCAGTACGCGCCGTGTTAAGCGTACGCGTGTACAAAACAGCTACGCGCACTGTTTTATTGTAAATACTTGTTGTTTGTAAATTTTCGTTCAATACAGTTATAGCCTATTTGCTTTGTTTTTGGTTTTTTTTCCACTTTTTGTCATGAATAATACATCTATGTATAATCTAAGATTTTCTTCAATGCCCTTATTCAGGGTGACATAAGAAAATAAAAAATCATTGTCATTGTCATTGTCAAATCATTGTCATTGTCATTGTCAAATCATTGTCATTGTCACTGTCGAGGTCATTCACCTCAAGACGGGTGGCTATTCACATCTTGTGGTTTCATAATGCATAGTCCAACGAGAATGTAAGTTCTAAAAGTGATATCCACTCTATGCCAACATCGCAATTTTCTAGAAAATCTCGACATTCTTGGGACAAATGAGCTGGAAACCTACATTGTCTTATGCCAATCACGAAGCTCTTTCTGTTGATACCATGTTTCCTTCTCGAAGCGCTCTACTTTTATCAAAAAGGTGTAAAAACCTTTTGGGTCAATTTTTGGGCCCTTCGCCTACCTCGCTTGACTCATTTGCAACTTTTGAGATGAGTTAGTCTCGTGTCCCAGTCGCCAACATTAGTTGCCACTTTGTGGTGGCATATGAAGTTTAACTGTCCAGATTTTCACCAAAACTCAATATTTTACCCCAAGTCTCTATGAGAGGTGTTTATTTATATTAATCTTCACATTGGATATGATTTCAGCTGATTTGATTCATATAGATGTTTTTTGACGTGCAAATCAATAACCCAATCTTTAAAAAATACTTGTTTACTTACAGTCGTCTTGCACTGCTCGGGTGGACATTGTGTACATATATCTTTTTATTATGAAATGTGCACATAATTCTTTTGAGATGGCAAACGACCAGTATTCGTTTACTTGACAAGTTATTCTTGATTCAAGTCCCATCTTATGCTTATTCATAAATACATTAGAGGTAAATGACATGATTGGGGTAGACCCCAACTTGGGCTGAAACCAAGTTCTAGAATCAAGTAAACTATGCAAGGATTCTGCTGTTCAGTTCAGTTTAGTTTTATTTCTGCATTTTCAACTTATCAAAATTAACAATAATTACAAATCAAGTCAATAATCATATCATTAAGTTTTCACAATATGTCAGTGACAATATATAATTCAAACATTTCAAGTTCATAAACCAACAATAACGATACAAAAACAAATGATACATTATATAATGTTATTGTTTATACAATTGCAGTATTGTTTTTTTTTTCATTGCGTATAATACAATTTGATAGTATATACACATTTTCAATAATTCAGAATAATTGACATTACGTTGATATTTAAAAGAACTATAAGAAAGCAAAATCTATTTGAGAGTATTTATAAATTATTAGAAATGATGATGATGATGATGATTATTATTTCCTAGATTTGTAATTGATATAATTAACCAAAATTTGAATTTGTCGAATTGTGGGGGAATGAGTATAAGTGTGATTTGAAAAGAAATGCAGCAGACCTCACATCATAAGCAATAAGCTTAAAACGATGAAGGCATGGAAAAAAAGGGGGACAGCGCATGGATACGGTGCAAGTTGTGCGGTACGGTGGGTGATACATGTACAGTTCTTCATATTTTCATGCTGTGAAAATCTTGTTGTCAAACGTTGACTTATTCCAAAATTAATAACTAATGTTAATATTCTTCGTGGCAGAAAAACCTGATGTGTAGCTCTCCATGGGTTCTAGTTAATCAGGGCTCGAGAGAATAAAAATACTGGTATGTTCATGCTTGATTCTCCTCAAGTAAACAATTAGAGACAAATCCTTCCAGCTGGGAAATCCACTTCAGCTGGTGTTTCATCTCATTTGGTTCTTGAGGCATTTTCAAGTGTTCCCAATCAAGTCACTACTCTTAAATATCAGGGGCGACAGGACAGCCCCTCTATTTTCCAAAGTAATTAAAATAACCGCGATTTTACAGTTTTTTGAACATTTTGCACCCTACTATTGTTGATTTTGCTGGTAATAAAAAATGACAGGTAGGATTTTTTTTTCCGTCGTCGGGCCCCTGCCCCACCCCCACCCCGGTTGTCGGATGATGTTTTGACTTGCACTTTGGCTAGTAAAAAGTACGGATTTCGCCCCTCCTAAGATTTAACCCTGACGCCTCCCCTGATTAATACTGAACCAAAACTGAGTCGGACAGAGTCACACAAGTTACACGGGACATCGGTGTTTTATGTTTTATTTGAATTTCATTATACCCCCCCCCCCCTACAAGAAGGCAAGAGGTCATAATGTGATATTTTGTGGAAAAGTGATTCCCTGGCTTTGGCTTCTAAAAAGATCCAGGACCTTCATATCTACGAAACAAAATATTAAATTCCCAATTAATTATGTTTATGTTATGTTTGTTTTATTCAAGCACGGAATAAAACGCCTGTCTTCAGCTGAAAGCTGATTTCCAGACATGGGCTCTGTTTTGTCTAAATGCTGCAGCTAAAAAATTGACCTCTTTCTTTTTTTTTCATTTCAGGGTTTTTGAGGTAAAATTTTCATTTAGCAAAAAAATGCTCGAGCTTTAAATTTTGAGATGAGATCCTATTTGGAGTACTTTTTGTCTTTGAGAAATTTTCCTTAAGACATTTTCCTTAAGGCTGCCAAAAAGGTGACGAAATTGTATGGCGTATCAGCAGATACACCCTTCTGTCAAAAAAGTGAATGAATGTTCTTTGTGTATCTGCAAATACACCATTTTGCCAAATACAGACCGATACGGCGTGTGTAAATTCTCTTTGGCAGAAGGGTGTACCTGTATAAGAATAAATCTTGCTCCAAATACAGAATAAAAAAGGATGATTTAATGGAAATAATATTTGAACGATAGATGAAATTCTAAAAGAACCTCCACCAGCTAATAGAAAACCACAATTCTCAAACTTCATTCAAAAGTCTTTGGTTTCCTTCAGATTGTATCATACCGGTGCATGTTTACTCGAAATGGGTTTATCTCAGAAAAATTGACTTGTCCAGGTTTTCCCATGTAATGGATTTTTTAGGCCAAATTTTCATTAAACAGAGTTTCAGAAGGGTTCTATTTGTAGTAATTTTTCACTCTTTTTAAAGTATTTTTTTCAGACAGAAAAGTGTCAGAATTTAATTTGTATGGCGTACCTTCAAATACACCTTTCTGCCCCCAAATCAGCCCTTTCAATAAAAATTGGTCTCCCATTGTTGTCTGAAATTAAAAATCATAATATTATAGGTGTAGGTGATAGGGACTGTGTGTAGTTTGTTCACTGTTTTGTATTAAGGTACACGCCGTTGATTTGAGGATTAGAGATAAGTAAATGATAGCCTCGATTTGTCATTCTTCTTTTCAAATCAGGTTGAAGTGGATACTCATTTGCTTAAAAAATGGCGGGAAAACAATCTGAAACAGCTGATGTCGAAAGTGACGAATTTACGAATGGAAGGACAGACGCAGCAACGTGTGTTCGAGGTAGCTGGGACCCTTTAATCGACAAAGTGATAAAAACTAGGAATGAGTACTCCATGACGGAAAGCCTTGAAGAGGCAAGATGGATGCTGGATGCAGAGTACATCGATGAAACTAACGTGAACGAAGTGGACAGTAATGGGATGACCCTGCTGATGCATGCATGTTGTGATCATCATTTAACCGTGGCCTTGTTAGAACGGAAAGCTGATCCGAACTTGAAGTGTCATAAAGGACGAACTGCCCTCCATTATGCTTCCACCCATAAATATCGCGATAGATACGATATGTCGGAACTAGATGAATCGTTTAACCGTTTACCCGCTGTAAAAGCGCTCATAAATCACGGTGCCAAAGTACAACCCGATAGTCACGGTTTATCCCCTTTGTTTTGTGCAGTCGATAATTATGGGATATCGATAGTTGAATACTTTTCAACATTAGACTGTATACCAAAGATTGAAAGGATACAGGCTCTTGAACTTCTAGCGGCGAATTATTTTTTGCTTTGGGAGTTTAATCGGTTTGGTGACTTTTGTGTGAATTATCGTCTGATGAGCAGGGCCCTAGAGCTACGCTTCGAGGATCCGAAAGATGCGTATCCAAAGGAAACGTTTGCGTCGTCATACGGATTACATGGCTATGCTGAAAGTACAACGATGGCAGATCTAGATCGGATACGATGTGATCGATTTGCTAGTACGGTAGAGGCCTTTTTAATTAGGGAGAGGCTCCTCCCGAAAGATTTGGTCTTCGAAAATAAGTTTGCCGGGGTGGTGATGCGGGGATTGGCTCATAGAGGCCAATGGGACGAGGCGATTGACACCATGAAATACCTTATCAATCTTTTAGCGATATCAAGCCGCCCCGATTGCGACATAGTGTTTGAACTGATCGAAATCTTATTTACGGGAATATTTGAGAACGAATGGGAAACGAAACCAGATTGTCACGTAGGATTCGAAGACATCTATCGCTTTCTAGAGATATCTATGGATTTCATGACAAGAGACACGCAACCAGTTTCAGTCTTCGAAGATCAGGATATTGTATACAAACTTGTGAGAATAACAATTTCGATAATACTCTTTTTTAGAGGACAGGATGTGTTAGAGCCAGTCTACTCGATGTTGGAGAAAGTGATCTTCATATGGAACTATCGACGCGAACTTCAGCAGAAGCTCGACTCGTCTGGAGCCCCGATGACTCAAGATGTAATGATTCCGAATTGTGTCCTGGACAGTGATGTTTCCCTCATAGATAGTTTGTTTTCGGGAGTTAAGAGTTTTATAAATGAATGTGTGCATTCCGAGTATTTCCTACCTGAGGTTATTCCTGCTTTCAGCCGTTTATTTTATCATCTCGTCAAACTAGATCACATCGATGCGGTGAACGTGCGACGACAAAAATTAGTAAAACCTGATGGAAATACGGTGTTACACGATTTATGTTATATGTTCAATGAACGAGAAAGGTATGGACATCCTAACTGTGGACATCTCACTTTTTATAAAGCCCGTCGACTTGTGTTTACCATCTTTGAACTGTTTATTCGGTATGGATTTGTATTGAGTCAAGAGAACATGAAAGGTGAAACTGTTATTGATATGTTGTCGTCCTCATCTGCAAACCCAGAGACACGTGAGATGAAGGGTGAAGTCCTGAAGCGAATTAAGACTTTGCAACAATGTAATCTGCAGGAACGCGCCGCACGGGTGATACGTAGATATCGCCTACCATATCAGGGTATTTTTCCCAAATCATTGCACAAATTGATCGAAATAGAATACGAATACGAACGATGATCAAAAAATGAAATACACAAGGAGACAAGTGAAATAAAGGATGAAGTCCTGAAGCGAATTAAGACTTTGCAACAATGTAATCTGCAGGAGCACGGGTGATACGTAGGTATCGATTGTCATATCAATATATTCTACCCAAATTATTGCACCAAGTGGAATCTGAATTATGATGACCTCCAGTGTGAACAAGGACCAGCGAGGGGCGACATCGACGGGGGGGGGGGGGCAGAGGGGGTGGGGAGGCCCTTATTTTTTTCAAAGTAATGAGTACTTTGGCATAAAACATAAAATTGGCGAGAAAAGAATGGTTTTGGTCACCGTCGCCTCCCCACCCCCACGCCCACCCCAGCTTGTAAATTTGGCAGGTAAAAAAATTGCAGGTAAAATTTTCCCTGACAAATTTTTCGCCCTCTTAAGATTTTACCCTGGCGCCGCCGTTGAGACCAGCTCCTGTTCAGACAAACTCCGATTCTTGTTTAGTACATCGATTGGCTTTTGTTTGAACGAAATCTTTAAGTGAAGTGATCATTATCGGAAGAAGAAAGCGTCCGAATCCGCTGATCACGGAATTTCAATTGGAAAGGAATGATGAATATTATATGGTGGTTTAAAACATAAGATTAAATGGTTTTGCAAATAATTGCCATTTGTGTGATGCTTTTCAAGGGTAGAATTATAAAAGTAGGATCTTGTAGGAACAGGTTTATTTCTATCTTGACTGGCTGGCACCACTCTCTTCAAATGAAAAACATTTTTTTTTCCAATTGAATGTAATCTGGTAATAGTTGAGAAAACGTCGAGTCAAAGGTTCCGTTGCCATTTATTTTCCATACAAAATTGTACCATCTTTTTTCCCGCTCGCTTGTTTGCATACAATTCTGATAAAGATAACCAAGTACCTAGGTGAAATATGAACACAAGTCTGAGTTATTATATTTGTTGATTATTGGTATAACACGGATTTGTGTTAAAGGTATTGGTTAACATTTACCACAGTTCAAAAAATCTGAGCCGCATGATTCCCCATGCCAGTGTCTTTGATGAGGTCTAAATATGAAGCCCTGAAAAAATTGTATTTCAAAATGATTATTTAGTGCTTTAAAAAAGTGAAAATCGTAAGTTGACCAGATTCACTTGCCCATTTCCTCCCATAGACTTACTGTGTTTACACCTAGGTTAATAAAACTCGCCCCGAGTTTTATTGTTTATTCATGTATAACTTGCCATCGGCAGTGTAACTTTACAAACTTTTGTATTCTAGGGTGTTTATTTATCCATTTGAACACTACTATGTATTTCAGATATCAAAGTTTGATTTTTTTTTAATTGAAACTCCACAATGTTAGCCTATCACTTTAATTTACCCTTGTGCCGTTTATTATATTTTTCCCCAGAATTTTATGTAAAAAGTGAACGCATGGAAAGCGGAATCACCACTCTTCTTGGTAAATTAATACAAGTCGTCGTGTGCCTGTGCAAAGGCCGTTAACTGTATGTCGTGTGCCTATGCAAAGGCCGTTAACTGTATCCATTATGTACGGTATTAGCGGCCTTTTTGTAGGCACATGATATGCAGTTAATGGTCTTTGCATAGTCACACGACGAAGTTTACACGGATAAAAATCACCAGAGAAAATTCGACATGGAGTTTTCTCGGTGTAGTTCGGAGCTTTTGTCTTTTTATATGTCGTCACCCATTGATGTCTGCATGATCATTAAAGTCATCAAAATCAATTGGTGTCATTTACAAGAATTAAATAGCAAAATGGTAAAAAAATACAGGGGTCATTCATAAAACAATAATATGAGAGTGGATCCCAATACGGTTTCGGAGTGTAATGGCTAAGCAGAGTCCCATATGCCGTGAGAGAAAAGCCTTGTATACATGACGGCAATTATAAGATAAATAACCACTGGATCAAAATTTAGAAGATTAATGGGTTCATTAAATCCTCTGATGTAGCATAAAGATATTGTGTGACTTTTGGTAAATGTATTTTACAGTATATACAGCACAATACTGCACCTTTTAACCATTAACTTACCCGGGATTTTTTTTTTAAATAGAATGTCTGTGGTACAAACCGATGCGACCAGAATAAAACAGGAACCTACCCCACCCCCCTCCAGTCTCCAGTTTATTAATTGTTGTCATTGAAATGATGGTATTATACGTAGACGTGCTGGGTTCTACCGTATGTTTGTATGTTTTTAATTTTCTTGAATAAATGAATGCTAAAATAATCAAATCAAAGCCTTGATCGATTAATGAGTGTAAATTAGTGTTGTTCTTAGTGAAGCATGTCCATAAAAGCCAATCAATGCTACAATACCACATCCTACTTTTGAATGGTAATTTTTCCCATATCTGTTGGTATCTCAGTATGGTATACAGACATGCATAAAGGCATATGCCACACAAACACACACACACACACACACACACACACACACACACACACACACACACACACACACACACACACACACACACACACACACACACACACACACACACACACACACACACACACACACACACACACACACACACACACACACACACACACACACACACACACACACACACACCCCCGACAAACAGCCATGTACCTAGCAAATTAACAATCTTAGAGCAATGTGATAAAATATGTAATAAAAAGTCGCCTTATACAGATCACATGAGGATCCACACAAGGGAGGAGCCATATAAATGTAAAGAGTGTGGCATAAATTTTAGTAATAAATACAGTGTTGCAGAACACATATGGATTCACACTGGCAAGAAACCATGTAAATGTAATGAGTGTGGAAAGTTGTCGCAAAGCACTTTTAAGAGGACATAATTATGATGATTCACAGTGGAGAAGGGCCATTTAAATGTAAAGAGTGTGAAGCATTCCATCAAAAGTGTACACAGAGGATACACTGTGGAGGAGCCAGATAAAATGCAGATATGTGATAAGGTACAATGTACAATGTACAATTCACTACCGTATGAAATTTGTATCGCTTAACTATGTCATTTTATTGTATTGATTTCTGTTTACATGTTTGGAAATAATAAAAATGAAATGAAATGAATAAACGAAAAATATATTCGATAAAACGAGTCATCTTACAGCACGTGTGAGGATCCAAACACAGAAGAAAGACCTTATGTGGAGAGTGTGGTAAAGCATTTAATCGAAACAGTTCTCTGACGAAACAAATGATAACTCACAGTGGAGAAAGACATGTTTAAATGTAAAGAATGTGGTAACAGATTTACGGAAAAGTGTACTTTTGCAAAACATAAATTTCGTAATGGTGTGAAGCCATTTAAATGTGAAGAATGTGAAGAATGTGGAAAAGAATTCAGTCACCCCCCCCCAAAAAAAACTGAGAAAACATGTGATTTGCAGAGGAGAAACAAGATCACACCCATCGAAGAAGAACGTACCTCCTATATCTTCATAAGACAGTAATTACAGATGGTGGCCTTCGCTCCACATCATTGTATCCAGTGTAAACAAAATTGACACGATAGTAAATTTTAGGATGTTTGCAATAGTAAACGGTCTTTTAAACTGAGAAAGAATAGAAAATATAACTTGAACAAGTCGTGTCTAAATATGGGGTGTGTCTTTTTACCACTGCCTTATGACGATATAGGAGGTGCTTTCTTCTTCGCTGGGTGGGGTCTTCTTTTTGAGATCGCTTCAGAGTAACATATTAACATTTTTTGTTTGTTAGAAGTCTTTCCAAACCATCAAATCCTTTCACGGAAATATGAAACCAAATTACGATGCTGGTGATTATATGAATATAAATGTACTTGTTATTTTGTACAGGAGACTACATGAAGCCAAGACCATATATACTTGATCACTATGGTTTAACTTCACTATATTATCCATCTACGATTTGTGCAAAACAATTCATCTATCAATGTAGAAGTTGTTGGTATTTCTACGATTGGTTTGTGAACTATATTTTTTCAGATCATATTCTTGTGCTATTCGCAGTGGTTCATGTGGTGTCATAATATTTTGTGAAGATCCCAATCCATATCACCAACTGCGCCCCCCCCCTCCCCCGGTGCATCCGCGCGAGGAATTGTAGCATCGGAAGTTAATCACCGAGTTTCAGAAATCGTTTAAAGTTGCGTTTATAACGCTTGTTTGTAAAAGCGTACAAAATTGGATTGATGGCCGAGTTCATCCACGTCACGTTAAAGGCAATGTCCCAGACTAACTTACTGACGCACGTCCCGTCACAAAAGGCAGAAATGACCGCTATCGTCTGATAAGGAAGCCAACAAGCAACAAGCGTGAACACGAGAAAAGAGACCGTGACGGCGGCTTTCCGATTTTGCCTCAACCGTTGTTCCCGCGCCGTCCGCGCCGAGTCCACAAGAGCGGTTCCTCCCGTGTTGAAAGACACCGATCGACTAACAGATGAAACTTCGGTCAAACTTGGAGGATTGCTTGTGGATATGGATTCATCAATATAGCTAACATTTTGATGAGGACTATTCATAGTGTCATCTTGTTTCAATTCGGTAGTAGTTTCCTTATCTTTTGCATTGAAATTCATCATCTCTTTCGATTGCCGTTTGATCCCGATAAACAACAAGGCATAAAAATACGTCGTAAGCACAATCATTACGACTACCATTCCAGTATCGAATACTAAAGAGGTGATCGGATTGGCGACATATTCTAGTAAACGTTCATGGGTGAAATCGATGTCGTAATCCCCGCTAAAACTTGGCCATGCAAACGCCATGAAGGTGTAGAATGTCCCTGTTACAACCCATGACAGGGCGATCATCAGGTAAATCCGTCGTCTTGTCTGAAAGCTCTTATACTCTAGATTCTTTGTCACAATCCAGTATCGATCTAAACTGATCAGTAACACCATCAAGATTGAAAACATGGCAAGGGTATAGTCGATAACGGTCCACATTTTACACACGTACTCGCCAAAAAGCCAGTGTTCCGCAACTATCGTCGTCAAATTAATGGGCATGGATATCGCGCCAACGATGAACTCTGCAATCGATAGATTCAGAATGATCAGGTTTGCTACATGCTGCCGCAAATGGCGATCGGTCGCGTAGGCCGTGATGACGAAAAGATTCCCGATCACCGTTAATGCAATGATGATTAAATATGCAGTTACGATGAAGGTTAGTTCCATTATGTCTGCCGTCGAAAATGTTCGGGCCACACCTGTGTGATTGGAATTGTTCACGTACATTGTATTGATGTTTGCCTAAGGAAAAAAAATATTTTTACACAGCGTTGATGACCAACTCTGGGATATCGTCTACATAGATGTAAACATGCAGTTTCCTCCTATTGTGGAGACCGAGGGATTATTGTTGATCACCAAAAACTGCAATGTCAGTTAATAATGCTCCGAATGCTCTTTTGGAAGGAGAAAGCAACTGAACCTGTAACAACCCAGGAGTGATTTGATACGATCTTTTGCAGCGACCAAACACACGTCATCAAGATTACGACGCGGTGTACTTTTATATGTGATGTCTGTCATAATCGCTGTAGGTCACGCAACAGATTATGTTTGTCACGTGATCAGGTGGTCATGTGACAATATCTTAGTAATGAATCTCCCCCCCCCCCTCCATACACAATCATACACACACACTTTTTGCGTTTTCGCTTCCTTATTGGTTGGGAAAATTTTTTGTGGCCAGTAATTTTTTGGCGTCGTCATCGACCACCCTCCCACCTCTCTTCCCACTTTTTTTTTGCTTTTTCGATCAATATTTCGCTGGATTTTTTTTAAATTAATTAATTTACTTATTTCATTTATTTATTTATTTATTTTTATTATATTTTATTATTTTATTTTATTTTTTTTTGGGGGGGGGGGGGTTGGCCGAAAACAATTTTCCCGACGGATTTCGTTCCCTAACATTTTACCCTGGCGTCGCCCCTGCCATTACCTGCCTTTAGAGGGTGAAATTATTCTTTACAAAATAATAGTTCATACTTATTAAAGTTTTTAAGCCCATTTTCTTCTACAGCTGTAAATTTTTTGCCAACGAAACAATTACTTTCATAAATATCTAGGCCTATAGGATTTTTTTTTTCAAATGTGGCTGCATTTTTATATTCTAAGTATCCATTACTCGCACATCAGTACACAAACAGACATGAATGTTATTTTTCCTTGAACTTATGAAAGCTAATGGATGGCTTTTATCAAGACTCATCTTACAGTTGTATGACTGTCGGTTGATAATTGATCGCTTGACCTTTTGTTCACGTTTTCTACTGCTGAAAAGTGTGATGGTATTTTCGTATGTCTGACGTTATCTTATACATATATCATATTCATTACAATTCTCTTTGCACGTGCGATTTAAGAACCTAATAGGAGTTCAAAGTACATTGTGTCTGAAGAAATATATACCAACAACAGAAGTATTGTATTCATATCCATTAGTGCTCTTTTGAAATATATCCGTTATTACTAAAATTGAATCATACACTGGAAAAAATTGATGCGAATAGTAAAAGCCTCCATAGGAAGAAAAACGTCAAATAATCAATAGGCCTATCATAAATGAAGTCCATATGACCTTCAGATGTTTTATGATAAGAGATATCCATTACATTTTTATAAATACCGGTGGGAGACAGGGCTGCCACTCAAAATTTTAATTTCCCCCCTACGCCGCATACGTATTTCCCCAACGGACACTATTTTCCCCTTCCGCCCCAAAAGCCCAATTTCACCAACGAGACACACACACACACACACACACACACACACACACACACACACACACACACACACACACACACACACACACACACACACACACAC
>JZLH01S0099719.1:22733-41962 GCA_001188425.1 Eucidaris tribuloides
TATTATTATTATTATTATTATTATTATTATTATTATTATTATTATTATTATTATTATTATTATTATTATTATTATTATTATTATCTGTACCTGAAGGCTCTTTAATCCGAAAATAAAATAAGGTTCGTTAATTCGAATTGCGTAGTATTTTAACATTGGGAGTAATGAACAGTCGGACAAATGAACATTCGAAATAACGAACCTTTGGAGTAACGACATGTCAGCCCCTTTTTTCTCATTAAACAATGTTTAAAGTTAATCAAATCAATTCAATTCAGTGTAATGTTCAAATACACAAAACTACCATAGGGGACATACCAAAGAAGTTTTTAGACTAGAAATTTTCACAGACAGTGAGACAGTATCATTTACGTCAAAGAGAGAATAATCGATTGTTGGATACAGAATAAAACATTTCTCCATGTCCAAAATACTCTCTTAACGTACACAACACGCTGAAGCATGAAAACACACACACACACATACACACACACACACACACACACACACACACACACACACACACACACACACACACACACACACACACACACACACACACACACACACACACACACACACACACACACACACACACACACACACACACACACACACACACACACACACACACACACACACACACACACACACACACACGCACACGCACACACACACACACACTACAATACTATGCAGACGACGAAACGACAAGTATAAGTTAAAAATAACAACCAAACTAATATGCGAGGGCGGTGGAACATATTTCGTTGGGTGGGGGGGGGGGGGCAAAGCCAAAATGGGCACAATTAGATGCCAAAAGGGGCATTTAGTGCATACAGATATTTTCACTATCAGATTAAGTTTCTGCTTCAAATCGCTTTTTTTTTTCGCTGCAATGTAACTTCAGCCCCCCGCACACACTTTTTGAAGGGGAGTTCTGATTATTAAAATATGAAACGTAATATATGAACTCTGCGAGCGAGCGGATTTGAAAACAGGGAAATTTTAAGTTGTAAAACCCGCTTTGTGGTCTATTTTGGCGCTAATTACAACTGTTTTTTTTATAGTAAGTTAAAAAGAATGATGAACATCACTCTAGATCAAACGGATCCATAGGAAACAATGAGCAAACACTTTTGGGAGAGCAGAGATGATGATAAAAAACAACAACAAATAGTTTTGTTATGAACAATTAAAATGGGTATTCTCTTGAAAAATATTTCATTTCATCCTGATTTTATGTTAATTGATGTTTTGACACAAACTTTTTTGTAGTGTAAGTAGGCTGATTCAGCGGCGAGTAATAGCATCAAGCAGCGGGTTTTGAAAAAAAATCCTTAATCGTAAAACTTTCGTCGCCTCTGGTTCATAGATGTGGGCCGCCCAGCGTGCTGGAAGGCACACTTAGAGCTTTCGCTTGTATGTATGTATGTATGTATGTATGTATGTATGTATGTATGTATGTATGTATGTATGTATGTATGTATGTAGGTATGTATGTATGTAGGTAGGTAGGTATGTATGTATGTATGTATGTATGTATGTATGTATGTATGTATGTATGTATGTATGTATGTATGTATCCCAGATGTCTCTCGTCAACCATTTCACACCAAACAGGTGAACCTCGCCAAAGAAGGCAAACTCTGATTTCAATGCCGCTTGGCATGTGGGTAGTGCCGGGTACAAAAATTATCCATGCTAATTGATGACGGGAAATATGCATATTAATGACCTCATTTGCATATTTCTTCTGATTGGCTTACAAGAACAAAGGTGAACTTTAACCACTTTCCATTGTCCGATTTCAATGTTGCTTGGCATGTGGGTAGTGCCGGGTACAAGGGTTACCCATGCAAAGTGATAACGGAAAATATGCATATTAATGACCTCATTTGCATCATTTTTTTCTGATTGGCTTACAAGAACAAAGGTGAACTTTAACCACTTTCCATTGTCCGATTTTGATGTCGCTTAGCAAGTGGGTAGTGCCGGGTACAAGTGTTACCCATGCAAACTGATGTCCAAAAATATCCATATTGATTACCTCATTTGCATTTTTCTTCTAATTGTCTAATAAGAACAAAGGTGAACCTTGACTACTCCAAGTCTTATTTCCATGCTGCTTGGCATGTGGGTAGTGCTAGATACAAGTGTTACCCAAGCAAACTGATGATGCAAAATATGCATATTAATGACTTCATTTGCAAATTTCGTCTGGTACTTATTTTTATAGTCTTTCCACTATTTTTCATTGGGACATGTGAAGCGGCCCACAGGTTTATATTCTCTGAATATAGCTATTGCGAAAGCCGAAAACCGCGAAATTCTAGTTTTACCTAATGTCCATTATACAGAGCAGCCCAGAAAGATCGCAACACCTGCAATTGTCAGTTTCTTCAATATAATCGGTGAAATGTCATTGTTTTTTGTTTCATTGGTTATAGAGCATTCTTTTTCCAACTAAATTATACCATGGCCATTGATTTCGAAAAATGCGTTGGATTCTAGGCCATTTTTCTGAGTTAATGTCTTTCCCCAAATTTCCTACTTTGACAACTTCATCGATGCTCTAAACACCAAGATATTCTCGCGTCACACGTGCCATAGTCTCTGAGCTCTGCAGACCAACCACAATGACAATGTGAGCCATTCATCCTATTGTCTTTCTTATCAAAGCTAGGGCATTATTGCACAACTCATTGTATGGCACGCCATTACGCAAGAATATATCGGTGTTCCGGAAACCGCTTGAATTGAAAAAAAAAATGGGAAAAAATGGCCCTAGGATCCAAATGCGTTACTCAAAATCAATGATCATATGGCATCATTTTGTTGGAAAATTGATGCTCTCAGCATTAAAACTAAAACTAATGTCATATCGTCCATGTTGTTGGAAAAAAATAGTGATCGCAGGTGTTCCGTTCGTTCTGGGCCACCCTGTATCTAAGTGTATTTTTTTTTGGCAATAGATCTCGATTTAGACATACATTGTAAAAAAACAAAATTGTGTTTTTACTGAAGTGTGACTCTGAGCATTATACCATGTCCAATTTCTGAGTAGCAACTGCTACCAATCACCCCATGCACCTACACAATATAGTGGATCCGATTGCATGTACACGTACTTTTATACAGTCATGATGAGCACACATTATAGAATACGCCACATCAAAGTTCTATTAGAGACAAAAGGGCATTCTTCTCTCTTAAGAAGTGATTTTCTTTATTGAAGAAGGGAAGAAAAGGCGTCACATAGTTCCCTCACGAAAGAAACTTTCTTGTCGCTTGAAGAGCAAGATGAAGAGGGCTCAACTTTTGCCACCCCTGAGGACACGTTGCATGACGCCAAATGCCTCAGTATGGGTACAAACTAAATCATGTAAATAGGGGGAACATTTAAGTTAGAAAAGGGACATTATTTGCCTGTACATGAAATGGGGGGAGGAATCATGGTCGTAATCCGGTCCGAGGAGTGGGGGGGGGGGATGATCGATGGAATTTCAAAATTTGGGGACACCCCCAAATCAAGGAGTATTTATTGAAAAAGGGACACCTACAGCGTGCAAAATATACCACTATCTCTAAACATTGGCATATAGCTTTTATTTTTGATTACATTTTAGACCTTTCACGTAATGTGTTTCTCGATCTTTTAGTGTAATATAAAATCAGTAAATTCCATATAGCATTAAATTTTACAGTTAGATTTTCATGGCCTATATCAATGTGTAAGCGAGGGAAGCGAGCGAGAGGTTTTTTAAGACCTGTTAGACCGCATGGTGTCCAATAATATCTTATATATCTTGCAAGTCGTTTCAAACTCGGGCCACAAACCTAAGGGGAAAAGGGGGAATTTTTCGAACCAATCACTTAACAAAAAGCGGCAGTTAAATCCCGGAGTTAAATTAGAACAGATGCCTCTAGAATGTGAAAATATGAGGCTTATCAAAGGTGTAAAATTGACATTGTTTTTATCTGAAAAGAAAACGATTATAGAAATAATAAGGTTCACTCATTCTACAGGATCGGTTTGATGCACATGATTCAAAAGCGCAATTGTCAAAAAGTGAAAGATTGTAGAAAGGAAAATGTTTAGAGGTTTTATGAAAAGTAAACAGCGTAGTGGATACCCAAATCCCTGGAATATTGGAAACACTATCCCCCCCCCCACCACAACACATGATTTTGAATAATTCTAGAAAAAAAATTAAGAGTTTTGAAATCCGGAGCAAAACATCATGACCGTTTTAAAGACACTATATATCACTGTGGAAGACCCGTTTAAAAAATTAAAAAATTGTCGAACTTTTGTCGAACTTTGTTATCTGACATATCTGACAGTGTTTGAATGGACAAATAAACACCCTAGAACACAAAAGTTTGGACAGTTATGCTGTCACTAGTACAATATGTGCTGATACAAATTGGCACATTAATTTTATATCGGGCGATAGGAAATTCTGCAACACAGCAGTCTATGGAGAAAAGCTGGAATGGTCTCTCAATGATTTTCACTTTTTTAAAGTACTTAATGATTGTTTTACACTGCAATTTTTTCAGGGCTTCATTTCTAGACCGTATCAAAGACACTAGTAGCATGGGGAATCATGTAGCTCAGATTTTTTAAACTAGAAACATTGTTATACAATGCCTTTAAAAGATGTATTAGACTGTCATCTTTGAAAAATGCTGTACAGTCTCCGGTGGGCTCCTTATGTCCTCACTTGAAAATATCTGAGTTTGTTTTCTACATTTTTGTTGATAATACGATGTTTCCTTAGGCCTACATTTTGCGTTATCTGTGCACTAAATAGGGATAGGGATATGATGCCCATTTGGAAGGACGGAAAACACTTTAGTAATGAACATGAATGAGATTATAGTAATATGTATAAAATCGGAAACATCAGGATATTCAGATAACAATAGGCCTATCTGTAGCATTTTATTTTTTTTTTAAATAAATGTTATTAATAATTGAATAAGCACGAAAATATTTTCTATTGAAAGGTGGGGTATATTTGTACGGATTATCCCCCTTCCCGAAAAGTGGTGGGATATATCCTCCAATCCCCCTGTCCAATTTACGACAGTGTAATTTAATTCGGACACTTGCGAGATTGCGGGTCTCTGTCTGCCAGTATAATACTACACTCTAAAACCAACGTTTTGAATAAATATATTTTAAAAGTTGGAGGAACTACACATTTTCAAAATGATTGATTATAACTATACTATCATGCAGTGAAGACTACCTTAAAAACAAGGCCATACGCAGGTATTTTCCATTTCTAAAATGTTCAAATTATTGAGGAAAATTGCAAGCGAGGGAGCGAAGCGATCGAGCGGGAAATTTTGAGTTCTTTAGCATTAAAATTGAACATTCTTAAGCATTTTAGAGGCTTTTCAGTAGAAATTCTCACTATATAGCAATTTTATCAATGACTGATAAATAAAAAATATACTTTTTTTTTCTTGAAAAGTGTGTGTGTGTGTGTATGTGTGTGTGGGTGGGGGGGGGGGATGATAATATACCTTGAGCAAAACATTATATCTGCTCCGTGAGCAAGCGTATAGCGAACGAGCGGTTTTGGAAATTTTGGAAATTTTAAGTTGTAAAACTCACTTTGTGGTCTATTCTGGCATTAATTACAACTCGGAATTGCACTGTGTTATAAGATGAAGAACATCTGTCTAGATCAAACGGATCATTATAAGAGTCAATGAGCAAACACTTTTGGGAGGGCAGACAATTATGATAAAGAACGTAGTTTTGATATGAACAACGATAGGAATGGACATTTTCTTTGAAAATATTTCTATGATCTTCATTTTATAATAATTAGTGTTTTGACACATACCGTATTGGAGCAAGCAGCGGTTTGGAAAAAAAGGTCCTTAATCGTAAAACTTTCGTTTTAATGTCCACAATAGATATGGATTTAGACAAACATAAATATAAAAGAAAATTGTTTTTTTTTTTAAAATAAAGTGCGACTCTGAACATTTAACCAGGTTCCGATTTTGAGTAACTGCTACCGTAAGTACCCCATCTGCACGAAAGTGAATTCAAATATACTTCATAAATTACAGAGTCATGCACATTGTAGAATACGAAGTTCTCTTAAAGATGTAATTTTCTTTGTTTAAAGAAAATCAGAAAGTTCCCTAACGAAAAGCACTTTTTTATCGCTGAAAGAGCACGTATAAATAGGGCCATGTTTTCACGGAAAAGGATCATGAGAGGGCCCAATTTTTGCCACCTCCGAGGGCACCAAGGGGAGAGGTCAATGCCCCTTTTAGGCACATAATGTGCCTCTTCATTGAAAGTTAAGTTAGTCTACGATATGCGTCAGGGGCAAAAGTAAATCGAATAGGCCTAAACAATTAAAAAATAATAGAAAATCACGTTCAGTGACTATAGGCCTAATGTGCGTACATTTGAAAAAAAAAAATCCACTTCATTACTGGGCACAAACCAAAAGAAGGCACATTTAAAGGCATCGTATAACACTGTTTCCAGTTTAAAAAATCATGTGAGCTACATGATTCTCCATGTTACCGGTGTCTCTGATAAGGTCTAAAAATGAAGTCCTGAAAAAGTGAAAATCATTGAGCGACCATTTCCGTTTTCCTCCATAGACTGCTGTGTAGCAGAATTTTCTATCAGCTGAGAATTAATTCATGTGCCGATTTTGATACGTATATATTTTACGAGGGACAGCATAACTCTCTAAAGTTTTGTGTTCTAGGGTGTTTATTTGTCCATCCAAACACTACCAGATATGTCAGTTAGCAAAGTTTGACAATTTTTTTTTTTAAATAAAGGGCTCCCCGATATAGTGTCTTTAACTGACAAAAATGACAGTGGTGAAAGGGAGGGGGGGGGGGGGTTAGTGGGGCAAACAGTAGGAGGGCCTAATTTTGCTACCCCGAGGGCATTAAGATGAGATGCAATGCCCTTTTTAGGCACAAAATGTTCGTTGAACATAATTTACCCAATTATGTCTTCTCTGTACTGATACATGTCAGGGGCAAAAAAAGGAAAGAAAATGAATGAAACCGTAAGACCATAGAACATAATAATAAAAGAGAAACACCTTCAGGGGCGAAAATGCGTAGAATAAAAAAAAAATGTGTCATTCACACAAAAGAGCACGTTACATTTTGAAAAAGGGGGATTTTTTTTCCGCTATATCGGATACTGTCGATACACTGCGTGATTCTAGTCTGTGCTTGATTTTGAAATACAAATTTATCACTGTACTAGTCGCCTGCCATAAATATGTTAGAATCATGCTAAATAATAGACAGCAAGATTGAAGTCGAGTCTCGATGTTCTTCGTAATAACTTTCCTAAGGTTGTATTCATGAATGTTATAATCATCACAGCAACGCATAATCGTGTACTTTAACACCATTGCATCCGCACAATGCTGGCTATAAGTAACAGAGAAAATGACCCAAACCATTCTTGCACAGCACTGTTTACATCAGCAATGTCTATTGTTTATAGAGATCGCGATTCTACGTGCAAATGGCGTTACGTAAGGTGGACCTCATTGTCTTGGGAGGTGGAATATCTGGCTTAGCTGCCGCATTTTACCTCAGAATTGCACAGAGGGGTGACCTGAATGGTGGTAAGCTTTCTGTGGAGGATGAAGTCAAGGCAAAAAATAAAAAGGTACGACAGTGTTGGTGTAGATTACCTTCAACTTCGTAGGTCATAATCGCTCTCGGCTCCGCGAGTGTATCTACGGTGTCTTGGTTCATTGGCCGCCGCAACTTCCCCGGGCGAGAACTGGCTGGACACTGGACGCGTTGAACTGCTGGTGTATAATATGCATGGCATTGACTGTGCGCGTGTGGTGGTCATACAGTACGAGCAAAGTCGTAGGCGTCGTTAGTTTTTATCACCGAGGGACAAGAGTTCGTTTGGGCACCCCACCGAAATACCAGTAGATCTATTATATTGGAAATTAATTAAAATTGATATTAACTTATCTAGGCCTTACCCACTCACGGGAGCGAGTGGTAGAATTGTGCTATGACTGCGTGCAATTATTGCAATACTTTTCAAAGGCCAAAAAAATGCATTTCTGAATGAATTTATTAAATTATTTCAGCTGTAATAAATTATCCACATGATTTCTTTAGTTAGGCATGAACATTTTCATGATTTTGTGCAAAACAGTTTCGTTTCTTGAATGAAAAAAATGCTGAAAATAATATGTGCTGGCTGTTGGAACCCTTTTCCGTGCCTTCACACATGATTGAACATTAACCAAAAGGTGAAACAAGCAGCTGTAAGGATAATATAGCATCTATTGCACTATATTCCCCTTGCTTACTGTAAAACCAGAAATTTTCGTGAGCATAAAACTTTCGCGAGGAGTCGAGATTCGCGAAAATTAAATGCACGCGAAAGCTTGTGTTTTCACAACTTTTTTTTAATGCCAGTACAAGACCGTGTACGAAGTCAAATAACTCACGCAGTCACTTACAACGGTCGCAATGCACTTCTACATTTGATAAAAGTATTTTCTATAAATTGTTGTCATAATTAATTAATAAAACACCCAAATCCTTCTTCCCACCATATTTCGCTACATTTTATTTTTTCATGGTCGATGATTCGCGAAAGTTTCATACACGCGAAATGGCCGTCGGCACCTATTCGCAAAAGTTTCATGTCGGGAAAGTATAGTGTTTTACAGTATATGGCTGGCCTAAGGCTTACCGATAGTCGATACCTTCACTTTGTACTTTGTGAGTTTGAACCCAGAAATCAGAAAAATATTATAACTGAACATATTTGAAGGCTGTGAAATTTGGTGAGTTTGATGGGCTCAATTTCCATGGCATCATGGTTTATTCTGTCAAGGGAGAAGGAGCCAGCAACTAACAGGCATAAGTTAAGAAAATATTTGAGTTCTTACCAACCAATCAGATTGCACGTGCACTGCAGGGAGCTGACCATGCGTGACCAATGCATGCCACGCGACGTGTGGTAGCCCCACCATGGTAATGTATGCACTGTTTGAATTGATAAGCTCCTCCCCTATAGCTGTTTCTGCAAGTTTTATCCCTACATAAAACATGCAAAGACGTAAAATAAACACAAATTAACTAATTCATAGGGCCTTGATGAGGGTGAGTATCACACAGTACCCCTTATTTAGGCTGTTTTTGTCACCATGTACCATAATTCTCACAATACTCACAATGTTATTTTTATTCTTAACTTATGCCTGTTAGTTGCTGGCTCCTTCTCCCTTTAAAGTAGCCTTGATGAAATTATCATATTTTTTTTAAATAGGACCACCTAGAGAAAATTTGTGCATGATGAAACCATGATAGTCTAGACTGTGTATTGTGTTAAAATGTTTCAATGAATTAGCAGTGTGTCTTGTGAATGGCATTTCAGAGGTAAGTTCTCCAGTACTGGCAAAAATTCTTTTCCATGCCATAACGCCATTAGCCAATAAAGAAAAACAAAGTAAATGGTTATACTGTAAAACCAGAAATGTTCGCGAGCATTTAACTTTCGCGAATTTCGCGAGGAGTCAAGATTCGCGAAAGTAAAATGCACGCGAAAGCTTGTGTATACACAACTTTTTTTAATGCCAATACAAGACTGTGTACTGTACAAGTCAAATGACTCGAGATAATGGTGCGCGGTAACTTACGATGGTCGCAATTCACTTTTACATTGATAAAATGGAGTTTCAGAGGCATTAAAATAAGTATTTTCTATAAATTGTTGCGATAATTTATTAATAAAACACCCAAATGCTTCTTCCGAGCAAATGTCGCTATATTTTTTTTTTTCATGGTCGGTGATTCGCGAAAGATTCATGCACGCGAAATGGCCGCCGGCTCCTATTCGCGAAAGTTTCATGTCGCGAAAGTATAGTGTTTTACAGTATTTTTGGCGATTTCAAAGCTTGGGGGGGGGGGCAAAGGAAGTCTCTCCTTTGCCAAGTTTGCTGCAACACAACATGCTGGTCATGTGACAACATACATGTACTCAATTCTCAATGATAGTGCAGTGCAATTATTAGATCTATGGATCTGATTTTCTTTTTCCCTATTTTTCAGTATTTTTGTGAATAGACATTTTTACCTGACTTGAACAACTACATGTATTTTAGGTAGTTTTTAGTAGCATCTGGCTCTGGTTTTTTCAAGATGGGTCAAAACCCTAAAATGCACTTTGGCCAATTATTGTGTAGAGACTAAATGTATTTCTGCTATGGTTTTGCCATGTTAGTATAGTACAGACCTAGCTTTAGCTCCCATAGCTTAAACAAACTGGCACCACATTTACTTCTCTGTGTATTATGCACCCAAATGCCAAAAAGTTTACGGAAATTTGTCAACCTGAAGAACATTGCTGTTTGTTATTGATCGCAAAATATAAACTACAGCATTTCAAATATTTCTTGCATTTCACATATGACATATGGAAGCCAAGGATTTAAAAGTAAAAGAAAGCAAGAGATTATTCCAGTTATGAAAAAAACAGTGAACCATCGAATACAGTGTTTCGGACGTTACATTTTCCGTTAACTTTTCTTCTCATTTTTGAGCATCATTTAAAAAAACATGTTGCTGATCTAACGTTTCAATATAGCAGCCATAGGTAAATTTCATTTATGTACAACATTAAAAAAACACAATTATCCTAATGTTGTCCAGTTAAAATGCAAAGGTGCAGACTTCAAATTTTAACCTGAATTTCCGTTAACCTTTTTGTAACGTCCGAAACATTTTGAAATCTCCCATGAAAATTTTGTGATGACCTTTGCGATAGACTACTTACAATTTATTATTTTGTTCAACAGAACAAAATACAAATTTCTGTTAACTTTGGTAACATCCGAAACATATGTAACGTCCGAAACAAAAAATACATATTTTTCTGTAAGTTAAGCTCAACATGGAAAATTTGATTTATCAAACACCAAGAATCAATGAAAGTGGTCACTATGCTATAGATTAGTGATGGAATTGAGGTCATTAGGCATATATCAGAATTGTTATCTCAGAAAATATGTTTCGGACGTTACATAGTAATATTGTTAACATGTTAATTATGCATATTTTGATTTTCACAAATATGTACAAAAGGTATCACAAATTAAACTGAATTGATCAAATTGGGTGTGTCAGTCATCACTTCCAAATCAAATTTGAAGGGATGTTTAATGAATTTGGAGTCAATGCATCAAATTGTTGACAAAAATAGGTTAAGTTTTGCTGTGCATTTAGAACAATCAATCTCTTGAAACAGACCGCAAAAATACATGAGTTCATAAATAATTAAATTTTTACTCCTATATTTGTAGCACAATCTATAAGAAATGTCAAAAGATTGAGTTCCTGTATTTTTGCCTTTGATGCAGCCTTCATATCCCAGATAGATGTCTATTGATCAATTTGTTTCGGACGTTACAGGCACCTGTTAACGATATCTTACAAGGCCTATCATCTTCTAATTAAAATAGCAATAGAGCAGTGTTTATTGCTAGAAGCGAAATATGTTTGACCCCAGTAAAAAAAACGGGTTTCCCCTTTCTTTACAAGAATAAGGTACATTTCTGGGCATTGGAATATGGAATGTAATGCTTTTGAAGAAAATGCTCCCATGTAACAGGATGGAATGTGCAAGCCAGAGGATGGAATGTACAATGCGGCCACATGTAATGTGTATCTATACCCTATGGCAGTGCATGGCAGAGTGTATCCCACTCACTGCATGTAATATCTTGATGATAACATCTCCAAAACAAGAAAAATGTTGCACAAAGTTAAATTCTGTAACGTCCGAAACACTAATTATCTGTTAATAAATGCCTTGCTTTTTGATCTATCATACTAATAAAAGTACACTCAGGTCTTTTGCTTTGCTTTACTGACAAAGTGTTTATGAAACCATTTTACTGTATCTATGAAGAACTGTTTAATTTTGGAACTAGGACATCCAACATAATAAAGAACTGGTAAAGAACTTTAAAAAAAATTTAAATCATTTGTGGCAATAATAACACCTACATGTAATTTTGTGTAATTGTATGGCAAATGTTAACCAACACGGAAGCTTTGTATGTGAAAAAAAAAAAAATCCTGTCTGAAAAATAATCTATAGAAGTCAGTAGAGGGTTTTTTTCCAGGATGGTGGAAAAAACTACAAGAAACCCCTTAAAACCAGTTTTTACCAGCAAAAACTTGAATGGCCCCATAAATATTTATGAAATGATATCACTAGCTGAAAAATTATTTACGATTGCCATTAACAAGAAGTACTTACCTCAAGGTAATTATTTCAAGGAGTTTTGCTATATTTTTGGAGAAAACATTTCTGTCTAGTACTCTAGTAGTGATAACAAGCTTCTGCTCTTGTAGTGCATGCCAATGTATACTGTACAAGTACATGTAGGTCTGCACTACACACAGGCATAGAGTATTTTGAATTGGTGTTGAACCAACATGTCAGCCAGTGTAGATCTATATATTTTTTACTTTTTTTTAAATAAACTCTAACTTTGTACACATAAGTTTGTTCTTTCTACTGAATCCCACTGAATTTGTAATGAACTGAAATAGACCTACATGTAAAAAATCTACAAGTATGAGAAAATTCAGCCCACAGACCTAATCAGCCGGTCAGACAATTATTTTGGTATTTATGCCTTTAAACATACTGAATTGAAAGGAAAAACTGAGTGAATATTATATTAAGCTAGGACCCACCAATTAAAAGGGAAAGTTTTCAGAATTTCATAATGCTCAAGAAGCATGATCAAATCCATTTCACACTTCCCTCATTTGGAAGGGCATATCCTCCCCAAAGAAGGTGTATTTACATGTAGGTGTATATCATCCCATCACAGGATTTAGTTCAATCATAAGTAACATAAATAAACATGCAAGTGTATATCTTGCATTTTGATAGTGTGAATAGTTAATGCAAATGTGCAAAATTGTTCACACCTTGTAGATTATGAATAAAAAATGGTTCATAATCTGGGTTCAGGTGATTTTGTGGCATGCTTGCTTGACAAACAATAAGATTTATTCAAGATATAATCAGAATTTCTGTATTCACAAATCAGGATTCTTTTGGACTTATATTACAATGTACATAATAGTATAGTAGGTCGTACATGCACATCAAAATTATTTCCATACACTTGCATTTAAATGTAGACTTAAGTACATTATTCACTGGCATATTCACTTAGAAGATTTTATGCTAGAAAGTCTGGATTTAAAAATTGGGGTGGGGTGGGGGGTTAAAACATATTTCCATTTTTTTCTTCCTTTTCCGGGATGGTAAAAATGGTGAAAACCAGTGGAAAAAATTGCCTTAAGAAAAATTGTCAACTTTGATCAAAACAAATTTCATTTTGAAATAAAATGTTAACAATGTGTAACGTCCGAAACAGATATAGGTGACATGTTTTCCGTACTTCCTTTTGTATATGTTTCCATTGAGTACTAATTACAACTAGTAAAGTTGACTAATATTACCATGGGGGTTCTCATACGTGTAAATACTTTTACTGTGCTAACAGAGGAATTTATTTAATTTTGCTAGCATTAATCACATTTTACAGTATGTTTACATGATTTTCAATCATTTACCATAATTTGGAACCAATGTAAGGTAAAGGTTGGATCAGTTCAGTACACTCTTGACTTAAATTATCATAAGAACTCACAGATGTGAAGATCTGAACCTGAAAGGTACCATTCTGCCTCAAAATCTGGTATGTTAACATATTGTAACGTCCGAAACAAACTGGAGTCAAAAAGTGAAGTCATCAACATGCTGGAATTTTCTCTTCTTTTTTTGGTCCAAACATTACCTAGTATAAGCCAGTTACAAACATGAGGGTAAAGTTTTCATACACTGTCTATTTATTTTTAAGCAAGAACTTTAAAATGCGTTTCTCCATATTTTCCACATTTTTTTGTTGCAAAATGCCATTACAGTACCTTGCTTAGGGGCAAAGAAGCCAAATTTGGTATCAGTATTTTCTTTGAATGGTGCTATTTGCATTAGTAGTATTGAACTTGGTGACAAGGATAACATGAGTGTGCTGAGAACCTTGGTATACAACCTTCTTTTATTGTAAAATTTTTGAATGGCACATGTTTCTGCCACTGTAACATGAAATGTGGGTAAGATTAAGCTCCAGTTCTGTTATTTTCAATAAATTTGAAGGTTTGTGATGGCATATCTTAAATTCCAGTGGTCTCTGATTAGTTTCATTTTTTTCACTCCTTGGTTGACACTTTTGAACCTCTTGAAAAAACCAGAGCCCTTTGTATGTGTTTCCATTGAGTACTAGTTACAACTAGTAAAGTTGACTAATATTACCAAGGGGGTTCTCATACATGTACATGTAAATACTTTTACTGTGCTAACAGAGGAATTTATTTAATTTTGCTAGCATTAATCACATTTTATAGTATGTTAACATGATTTTCAATCATTTACCATAATTTGGAACCAATGTAAGGTAAAGGTTGGATCAGTTCAGTACACTCTTGACTTAAATTATCATAAGAACTCACAGATGTGAAGATCTGAACCTGAAAGGTACCATTCTGCCTAAAAATCTGGTATGTTAACATATCGTAACGTCCGAAACAAACTGGATTCAAAAAGTGAAGTTATCAACATGCTGGAATTTTCTCTTCTTTTTTTGGTCCAAACATTACCTAGTATAAGCCAGTTACAAACATGAGGGTAAAGTTTTCATACACTGCCTATTTATTTTTTAGCAAGAACTTTAAAATGCATTTCTCCATATTTTCCACATTTTTTTGTTGCAAAATGCCATTACAGTACCTTGCTCAGGGGCAAAGAAGCCAAATTTGGTATCAGTATTTTCTTTGAATGGTGCTCTTTGCATTTGTAGTATTGAACTTGGTGACAAGCATAACATGAGTGTGCTGAGAACCTTGGTATACAACCTTCTTTTATTGTAAAATTTTCGAATGGCAAATGTTTCTGCCACTGTAACATGAAATGTGGGTAAGATTAAGCTCCAGTTCTGTTATTTCCAATCAATTTGAAGGTTTGTGATGTCAAATCTTAAATTCCAGTGGTCTCTGATTAGTTTCATTTTTTCACTCCTTGGTTGACACTTTTGAACCTCTTGAAAAAAACCAGAGCCATCTGTATTATGGTAAAGGAGGAATTAAGTCGGGGCATTTTAAAAGCTAGATAAAAAAAAATATACCATTCCTGAAAATGTACAGGTCTGTGTGAAGACAGCTGAAGTTGAATAATCTCAAGTATGTTCAACATCCCATTTTACAAAAGGACTGAGATGAGATGTCAAGTTTCTATAAAAAAAAAGATTTAATTAATGGACATGAATGTGCTGAATGCTTTTAGTATGAACATTATTTTCATCTTAACACTGTTCACAAATTTTAGATCCAGAAACTACTTATTGAAAAATAGGAAATCTGTCAGGGAAAAAATTAGAAGTTTCTTTTCGGGTCTTTTCATGTTTCAGTGCTTTCCAGTTATTCTTTTGTATTGAATCCTATGGTAATTTTCGGGGGCTTTTTTTACACATTTCGGGGGCAGAATCACCCTGAGCCCCAGTGTGTTTTTCCCCCTGAAATCTGTACACATACCAGTGTTGTTTCCGAAGACAGCCAGGTATTATGTTGCTGACCTTGTTTCTTTTTTTTTTAAAATCTTTATATTCAGATTGCTCTTTTGGAGGGCAGCCCTGCAGTTGGTGGCTGGATTAGCTCATTTGTGACACCAGAGGGAGCTGTTCATGAAAGAGGGACTCGCAGCATACGCCCTGCTGGTGTTGTAGGGAAAAATACCCTGGACTTGGTAAGACATTGTAAATGTAATCCAACGATGAATTTGTACGTTTTAACAGGTTTAAATAAAACTTTACCTATACATGTATGATTATAGAAAAGCTTGTTGTGAAAGATAATCTTAGTGTACAACAGGGGAAGTGTAGTAAAATTCATGAACATCACTGGCCTGCACACACAGCACGTTAAAAAGCATTTTTTCTGTGTGTGGAAATGTTGTAAATAAATTCCTTCAAACCAATCTCCTAATTGTGGTGTGTTTGACATTTGAAAATCATAAATCTATTGTGAATAACTGTTTTAACAAGGCTAGATATACATACATTCAAACCATTGAATGAAATTATTTCATTATTTCAAGGCTAGATATACATGTACATACTTTCAAACCATTGAATGAAATTATTTCATATGTATTTTCACAGCAGATGGTTTGTTTTTAGCCAAGTTTGACCAGCCAGTACACAACATGGTTTCAAAATTTACATGGCTCATATCATTCCAGGTTTCTTCCCTGGGAATCGAGGACAAAGTGGTCCCAGTGTCACGAACACACCCTGCCGCTCAGAACCGGTTCATCTATGCCAACAACGGACTTCACCGTCTGCCCTCCTCCCTTGGGGGCCTGGTCAACAGACAGGACCCATTCACACACAGACTCCTACCCAAGTTGCTGAAGGAACCATTTGCACCCAAGTGTGAACAGGATGATGAGACCATCCATGATTTCTTCTCCCGTAGATTGGGTGATGAGGTAAGGGTAGACAATCTCATGGTTGTCAACGTCAGGGAATGATTTGGAGGGAGATTCACTTATGCCTGCCAAAATTTTGTTTGTTTTTCAAAAATGGTCTTTTCTGTTTCTGAAAACCTGTTATTCTGTTTCAACTTGATCTAAAAATGGAAATTTCGTTTTGTCATAGGAAATGTACACAGCAAAAACATGCATTCCTTTTTGCAAAGGTGAATGCCATGAATTTTCATATGAAAAGTATAGAACCAAGCCGGATTTTCTGTTTCGATTTACCGGTAAATGGAAAATTATTAGCCAAACAATTTCTAACGAGCAGGAGGCCGACGACGACCAAATCAAAAATTATTTGTACCTGCCAAATTACTAGCCAAATAACTTCTGACAAGCTACTACACATTTGGCGGGAGGTTTTTTCATAAAGCGGGAGATTGGTGGGACGGTGGGAACATGAGCTTGCTGGCGGGATACTCCAGTCAAAAGCGGGAGGGTTGAAAGCCCTGCAATCTTCTTCATGAATTGAATTTATGTTGTTATTATCATTTTCCTGTTTGTTTGTTTGGGTATTTATAGATAGAATGGTGACTTTGCTTGCATTTTTGACAGAACATATCACAGAAATAAACTCCTTGTGTGCTGATTACAAATAAGTGCACCCAGATGATTAACCTTCTTCATGAAATGGAAACTTGATTTCAAACCTTATTGAAATGAATCAAATAACATTCATTAAAAACTGACCCCCCCCCCCCGACCACACACACACACTTGTGTAAAAATGTTCATATATGTGCGTTGTTCTCTCTCAATACAGATGGCCAAGTTCCTAGCTGATCCATTCTGTCGTGGAATATTCGCAGGAAGTTCAAAGCAACTCAGTATGAGGGCTTGTTTTCCTGCCATCTTTGAGGCTGAGAGGAGATACGGTTCCATAATACTTGGCAGTATCCGCAACAAACCAGGTACAATTAATTTTAGAGTTAACATCCAACCTAGAAGTCAGGGAAAACCTTGAAAATGACTTTTGAGACGAGTCCCTCAAATCAGCCCAGAATTTTATCAGTTCAGTAGTCGGAGAAAGAATAGGCAAAACAAGTAAGGGATCAAAATGATCCTGGAATTCTGAATTTCCATCAGAGAAAACTCATGGAATTTTGTTTCTTTGAAATGTTGGAAACCCTGATTTTTTAGTTGTTTTGAAGACACTGATATATGGTGCAAATTAATGTGAAAAGCCCCCACCCCTTCCAAAAAGAAAAGGTATCGGGTCAAGAAGAACACTGTTGTATGGTGTAAATAATTGCGACAATGGCTCAGTATGTCGGGACCAAAAAATGCGGGGGGTTGTGGCAAAATATTTCACAAAATACTACCCCCCCCCCCACCATTTTCTGTAATCTATATTTTAACAAATATCAGGATGTTGTAAAATGTAGGTCTGCAATTACACTGACAGCTTTGTATTGATGGCAGCATACAGTGTCTCACACAACAAAACATATGACGTGATCATTACAACTACCAAAACCTAAACATCATTTACACATTGCTCACCAATTAGGGGTGGTAATTTTTTAACCCATTAGTCACTGAAACGCCCAAAACCACCCGTCTTATCAATCCCTAAACCGCCTGTCGTTTAAATGCGCTCTAGTATCCATTGTACACCCATCTCCTGTGGTAACGTTGAGAGCAATATTGGCGTACCTTCCATTGAACCATAGGTCATTATGTACAGAATCTTCAGTGGCTAAAGGGTTGAATGGTTATGCATAATTGTTATTTAATTCACAAGTTGAATCATATTTGTAGTCAAAATCGCTAATTAGTTTTTGGAAAAAATGTGATTTTGGTTTTCAGAACAATTTCCCAACATAGGCACCAGCAAACTTGCCCAGAGAGCTAAAGATGAGAGGTGGTCGACGTGGACCATGTCTGGCGCCTCCAAACATTACCACTCAGACTGGTAGAGTGGCTGGAGGAAGAAGGGGTCAAAGTTCAAAGGTCAGCACCATGTAGCAGACTTGAATTTCAACAGGACTGACGATGGAGAGCAGGTAAATTATTCAGTGAACTCTTAACGTGCCCGAGAAATGACAGCTCTATGGATATTGTGTGTATTGTGTGGTGCATTTTTGTTACTTGGGCACCTTAAATCGCAGTGACATGATTGGGAAAATACAAAATGCCTCTGGAACCAAACTGGTTGAAAGATATACCAGTCTATACACCAGCTGGAGGGTATCTCCTGGCTGGAAGGATTTGTTTTTGAATTTGTTTACTTAAAGGGCAGTGACATGATTAGGAGAAATAGAAAATGCCTCTGGAACCAAACTGGCTGAAAGATATACAATGGATACATCAGCTGGAGTATATCTTCTGGCTGGAAGGATTTATCTTGAATTTGTTTACTTAAGCCAAGTCAAGCATGAACATATATGTACTAGTATTTCTCTCAGGGCCAGATAGAAGTAGATGCCATAGAGAGCTACACAATAGATTTGGGCATGATGATGGAAAATACATTAGAATGAGTCAACTTATGAACACAAAATTTTCACAGTAGAACCTTTGCACAGTTTACTTGATTCTAGAATAGTTTCACCCC
>JZLH01S0099719.1:63670-75948 GCA_001188425.1 Eucidaris tribuloides
ACACTTGCATAATTCTGCACATTGAAGTATGAAATATTTCGAATTACCAGGACCGTAGCCGGGGGAGGGGATGCGTTCAAAAGAACGTATTTCTATAATAGGTTTTTGATTATTCTTGAATGAAGGCCCTAAATTTCACGAAACTAGTGATGACAGGGGTCAAATTAGTCTCATAAAACCGCTAGAACCCATGAGCTTCAGGGGGTTCCGCCCCTTGACCCCGACATACATTGTATACCGCCATGTTTTGAAAATCATCTGCTGTCAGCAGTTCATAATACATAGCCTCATTTATACCGTGTAAGTGCTAAACAGTTCTTAAGTTGGGGGGGGGGTTGTTTTGTTTTGTTTTGTTTGTTGTCGACTGTAGCTGTTCATTTAAAAAAACAAAAGTGTTATCAAAAGGTCACAATAATCTAATGACACCGATCGAACTCATGCTCGAGCTACAGCTTCAGGGGGTTCCGCCCCTGACCCCCGACAAATCACCACCACGTGTGAAAAATGACCTGCTATCAGAATTTCAGACTACATAAATTATACCTTCGAATGAAGTTACGACAATTTTGAAAAATGGGGTGGTTTAGTTATTGTTCACTGTCTATTTCAAAGAAAAATAGTTTAGCAGAGAGACAAAATATCCTTATGAAACTGCTACAAGCAGTGAGCGTCAGGGGGCGGAACCCCCTGACCCCCACCTATACGGGGACCCTATACTTGGAATTCTATAAAGTGGGCCCCTGGAAACCATCCATTAGGATGGTCAGCCCTTCCCCCTGTAGTAGGTCCGTTTTCTTGACTTACACGCACCCCTTCCTTTGAATGGCTATACGGACCCTCAAATCGCATTTTTCTTCTTGAAATTTTAAAGTTTTCCAAACCGTTCGCTCGCTATGCTCGCTCGCGGAATTGCCTTTTCACCATTAATGACATACATACAAACAATATAAAAAATGAAAGTGCTAGTTAAGCCGTGAGCTTCAGGGACCGGAGCTCCGTTACTCCCACCCAGAACGGGAACCCTACTTGGAATTCTATAAGGTGGGCCCCTGGAACCCATCCATTAAGGTGGTCTGTCCTCCCCCTTGTCATATGTTTTTTTTTATTTATTATATACGCATCTCCTATCTATTATCTTGTCTAGGGGCCTGAAAATGCATTTTTCGTCTTAGAATTTCATAGTTTTCCAAACCGCTCGCTCGCTACGCTCGCTCGCGGAATGACACCAACATAAATTCACTATAAGATAAGCCTATACATTAAAACAGCAATTTTTTATTAAAAAATTGTTGAATTGGGGTACATTTTAACACAAAAATAGAAAAACAAACCCTTGACAGGAGTACCCCTATCCCCGCCCCTATTACACGCTTAGCGTTCACAGCGTTTAAAATCCACCATCTGAAAATGCAATTTCGACTGAGCGACTGGGTGCCCCCCCCCAATGAGCTGACCCACGGTACGCCACTGCCGCTTGTGATGAGTTGAGATACATGTAGGTATGAATTACGAGCTAGATTGTGAGTGCACTTGATTGAGCGGAGTATTCTGACCCAGTGGACCAATAAGCTTTGTCAAGAGGTAATAAAGAATTCAATTTACCTCCACTTCAGCGGGCATGATGGTTGTTAATCCGTAATCCACGATCTTGCATCTTTTAGTTTCCGTGAGAAGAACATTGCTGGCACGAAGATTTCCATGAATTACCTGCAGTAAGCATAAATTGTTGAGATTGATTTCCTTCACATTGTTCCGAAAACTGAGAAATTTTGTTCAAATCTTCGGGGGCTTTATTTAACGCCAACGAAGTTGTTCCCAAAGTAACTTATAATACTTTTGAAAAGTCACGGTGTATATTATCTTCACTTGGTGTTGCAAGAGACTGTTTCGCTTCTAACGACGAACTACGGTCCAACATTCAACATCATGCATCTATTTAAGCATTGCCTTGGGTGTTAGATTTAAAACCGCTGTTTTTGCAATGCATTTATCATGTTTTTGTACATTATATCAAACGCTACATAAGGCATGTGAGAGCAGGTTCCCTATGACTCATCTATTTTGTACTTTATATTCGTCACAGCCCCAAATGCTAGCGTGATGGAATTATCACATCAGTTTTATCAAAGGATTATATCAATAATGTTATTTCAACCGTAACTTTCGTTATGTGAAACTGTGCGGTCTGCTACGTCAACACAGAACGATCTTTGGTGTTTCGTTAAAATATTGGGTGGTTCTTTAACATCTACAGGTGATGATTTTTGCAGCGACGTTGTACAAGAAACAAGGTACCTTTCCCCCATAATTATTTGTTTAGATATTACAATATTAATGCACACCAAAACACTGGGAAATCAAATGATATGGAAAAATTTAATATTCTAAACCAAAAGAATATCTTCTTCATTAGGAGGTGGGAAGGCAACTGTTGCGCAGAGTTTGTATAATTCCTACCCTTTTAATAACTAGTTTGGGATAAACACTTTCATTAATATTTATTAACGACTGTTTTTGTCTGATTAAGGTCAAGTGATAATTCATTCCACTAACCTATTCCTTATACAGTTACAGTTTTATTATTCCAAATCTATCTTGAGTTAGCTGTTCTTATAAGTGTATATACGACTCAAGCCATCAAATTGATCATGGGCATTCTTTGTGAGATTATTCTTACATAATTTGAATAACTGCCAAAAATGCTCTATTCACTCATTATGAATGCTTTTCTCAGTTAGTTATGTTGACATTCTTTTTTGAAAGTTCAATTCTTAACAACTGGGAAAAACGCAAAAAGAGAAAGGAAAACAAATAACAATGCCCTAGGGGTAAATGGCATCGTACACGTGTTAACGTTAAGTCGACGAGAACTTCGAGATAAAGGATAAGGGATAAGGTTTCTGAAAGGCTACTTAGAGCTGCTTAGACATTTTCATAAAAAAGCAACTCGGCACTTATGTGTACAAAACCGTTTCAACATATCAATTTCTAAGTGATCTTTTACTTTCTTCATGGTCTAGAGTATAACACAATGGCAAACTGGTACTAAAACCGTCGTTTTGGGCACATTCTTTTGCCATTGTAACAAATCTACAAGCTGTATATACTATTGACACAAGATTTATGATAATCAAATGTTTCTCTTTAAGGCTAGATCGAAATATGTGACCAAAGTCCATGTTATCATCCGCGAAATTGAGTCTAAAAACTTCCTTTTGGGTAAAAAATCTTGTGGAAGATCCCTGTTTTTTTTATCTTTTCTGACTTAGCCGTCTCATAAAATGAAAGTGCGTCATCGATAAATATATTGACAATAACTACTTGTAGCGGGAAGTACATGTATAAGGATTCTAAAAATGTAAAAATCAAATTTTATTGGCTAGGAGAAGGCCCGCGGAATTGGTAAAAAATCAAACACAACCTACATTTTCTCCCAGCCCCAGCTGCACGCAGCCTTTATTATTATGCGTTCAAGTGTGAATGAGAACAATGACATCAGTCCGTCGCTTCCTCCTATACACAGGACGGTGTGAGAGAGCAGTGACGCATGACCTGTGCGGTAGCTCGGATTTCTCTGCGCAAAAGAGGATCGTTTTCTTTTGTTAAGAAATTCATATGGAGGCCTATTTAATCTGTTAAGTGACCCCCCCCCCTTTCCCTGAAATCATACCTTCTGGGTTGCCAAGAAGAGCATACCCTTGGCAATCTGCCAGGCAAACTGGAGCAGGTCGACTTCCTTCACCCGCCGAACCGTGGACCGCACGCTCTTGTACTGCCGATGGGAGGATTTCGACTTCCCGCAGTTGGTCTGGAGGTAGGTTAACAGGGTGCCGTTTGGAATGTACTCGTTCACGATATATGCTAGGGAAATATTACATTACTGACATATTATTAAGTGTGTGAAGCTACTGGTTAAGGTATAGATGAAACGAAATTAATTTATTACAAATAATCCAATCAAATCTGAAACATCTTTCATAAAAGATAATTAAAACGAAGTCATTGTGCACCATCGTTTCAACAAGATGTTAAAGTGAGTTCAAAAACTTATACATGTATACTCTCGCAGTTACGTAAAAGAAAAGAAAAAAAATCATTTTTGCTTGACAAATGTATGGTGGGAGAAGTGAAAGTTTAGAGGTGGTGAGGATTTTAGTGGAGATAACAGTAATACTATTGGTATAGGAGATGGTAGTGGTGGTTGTCATGATGGTGTTGGTACGGTGGTGGTGGTGTAGTCGTGGCAGTGGTGCTGGTGCTGGTGCTGGTGGTGTTGGTTGCGGTGATGGTAATGGTGGTGGTGGTTGTTGAGGTGATGGTGGTGGATATGGTGGTAGTGGTGGTGGAGGCAGTATATTTAACGCACACTATAAGTAAACAATGTCTTAACGGCTATTTGGCTCCATGAAAATACTGGGGGGGGGGGGGGCTGGGAGGCCGTCGACTGCGCGATCGTGGCGAAGATCGGCACGTATGTCGCCCGCCACGTATTCTTATATTTTTTAAGTAACCTCATTTCATTAATTATGCTAATTTATGCGTGATATGTGTCTTTTTGCTCTAAGCCACTAAATAAAGCTCCAAACGTGATAATGTTTGGTATAGATACTCTTTTTAGTATTAAAGTACTACCAAAAATGAACGATATCTAAACTTATTCCTTGTGTATTTTATTGTTTTTTATTTGTTAGGTTTTCTTAGTCTTTTCGACCTTTTGTTTTTTATTGTTTTTTTGAAGAAATTTGTCAGTGACACTGTTGCGATCATAAATAGCATAAAATAAATCAATTTGAATCAGTAATAGCAAAAATATTCATACATTTATGATTTTTGGCGGAAAACACAATTTGCATTGAAATTGTACATGGAATCATATTTTGAGCAAGTTATGGTGCGACATGTACGAACAACATTATGCGTAACTCCTGAACTACGTATTCGGATGTCGCGAAAATGGTCTTAAAAGATGCGGGAGATTCGAAGGAAAAAGGTGATGAAACGTCGCGGTGAGAGCTTATCGTGTTGCAGATATCGCGCGAAACGTCGAGGGGGGTTTCCCAGCCCCACCCCCCCCCCGTACAGTTAGGGTTAACCTTAAGTTCTAGACTTCATGCGAAAAGAATATCAGTACTTATCTTGTTTAATTTAACAAAATTTAATTACGTCATTTTGTGGGTTAATGATAGAGTGTAATCTGACTCTTACTTTGTTCCAGGCAACATCCGAGGCACTTCACGACGTGAGCGTGTGAGGGTAGTTTCCATAGCAACGTGATTGCTTTCAACAGAATCGTCTGCTCATTCTCGAAACATGTACCTGTAGTGAAATGTTATTTGAATAGCATGTAAGTGTGAATATCTGCTTGCAATACTTCAACATTTAACATGATGTCAACATCAAAACTTCAACTTTTATCAAACGTTTCGCCTGATACCTTATAATAGCATATATAGTCAAAATTATTGTCTATCTATCTATCTATCTATCTATCTATCTATCTATCCGTCTATCTATCTATCTATCTATCTATCTATCTATCTATATATCTATCTATTGATCTATCTATCTATCTATCTATCTATCCGTCTATCTATCTATCCATCTATCTATCTATCTATCTATCTATCTATCTATCTATCTATCTATCTATCTTTTTATCTTCTCACCGGATAGATCTCGAATGACAGCTGCTCTCCGACTGGCCTTTCCCGTATCAGACACGATCCGAATCTCTCCTTTCCAAATCTGACCAAATTCACCGTCACCGATCGGACTAATCTTGGAGTGGAAGCTGACATTTTTGATCGGAATTCTGGCACTCTTTTGTTCTTCTACTTCGTCTTCGTTGGGACTTAAGATAGCATAACCTGCAGAAATGTCGGAGGAGATAAATGAACTTCACAGAGATCAACGGTTGAACATACAGTCCTGGACAAAAGTTTGGAATATTTTTATTTCTTTGCATAGCCCATGCAGAACACATCATTACTAAGTTCAAATGAGCTCTACTCAGGGGTGACGGCGCCAGGGTGAAATTTGAGGAGGAGTGAAATCTGTCGGGAAAAAAAATTGCTTGCCAACAATTGTTTTACTTGCCAAACTGCAGGCCAAGCCGGGGGGGGAGGGAGAAGGACAGGGGGCCAAAGACGACGAAAGCATTTTTTGGCTCGCCATTTTCTTTTTCTTTTATTACTAGTCACATCAACAACAATGAAGGGAGGGGAGAAAATTTTCAAAAAACAGTAAATTTCCGTCATTTTAATAAGTTTGAAAAAAAAATAGGGGGCAGACGCCTCTCCCTGCTTCCCTGTATCGCCAACCCTGTCTCTACTTCAGGAGAAGAAACCTGTTCTTGATATGATTGAAAATTGCATTTGGTAGAAAAAATACATTTCAAACTTTTGTCCATAATTGTAGCTTGAGCAGTGAGTAGCGGCGATTTCAAGCAACGGGTGTGTGTGTGGTTGGGGGGGGGGGGGCGTGGTACGAAAACACAGAAGGCGAAATGATTACATGTATATCCTTACGCGGGGAAAAAACGCCCCTAGGATACATATGTGCCTTGTCACCACAAAGCGCACCATAAGTCGGAAAAAATAGGAAATTGTGTTTATCATACTGTCTTAAAGTAGAGACTCTAAGCTTTAAAATGATGTATAATTAATTTTGTCTAGGATGGACGAAGCCAACCCATTTAAAACCCTGCTCACAAGTTTGGACTATCACACAAGCCATTATCAGGAAAGTGGAGAAAAACGGCTGCAAAGATAGTGCCCATTCATGCGAAACGGAAGGCCTTTGACAACTGTTCCATGGCAAGCGCGGTAAAACTAGTCACTTTTCAAAATGAGGACTGTGGATTGGACAATCCAAATTAGCTCTTACAATTATGATATGGTTAAAAATGGAAACTGTGAATTTGAAATTCCATTCCCCGCATAAATAGAATTTATTAAGTTATTTCCATCACATTTACTGCTTAAATAGCTTCGCAGATACAAAATCTCTAAAACAGGCTAACAAACAATACAAATAATATTGTACTTTGAACATCCGGGGTGCTAAATTTTTATTCCCACGAGTTTTTCTCGCACGGCGCATGCGTACTTTCACTACGAGTACGGTTTTAACGTCTCGCACTTTCGAAACTGTTGGTATATATTGCTAAAGAAGACGTCAACTGTCGAGTCGCTTTGTGTGGCTACATTGGATAGCTCGCTGTATTGATAGCGCGTTTTGACCCGGGTTCGAATCCCGCAGTACGGTTTTGTTTTTGCAGTGGTTTATTTCGTCAACTTCGTGGGAAAAAAAATTCGCATCCGGGCCGGTGGGGGGGGGGGGGGGGGGTAAATCGTCATCGTCTTCGTCATCGTCGTCGTCGTCGTCGTCATCATCATCATCATCATCATCATCATCATCATCATCACATTCTTCTTCTTCTTCTTCTTCTTCTTCTTCTTCTTATCATTACTATTTTTTTTATTATTATTCACTTATTTATTTGTTTATTTGTTATCTATTAACAGCCATGATATACAGAGAGACTTACTGTGTTCCAGTTCTTGACTGGCCAGCATTTCGTATGTGTCCCCCTCTAGCGCAGCTGTATCGTAATCATCATATACTTCTGTTGTCGCCCTGCCATTTACTCTGGAACAAAAGAAATTCATATATATGATAAACAGGGGTTATTTAAATCGTACTGTTGTCTCATACCATAATATCATATGGACCGACGGATCGTAGTAACCCCCATTTTGTTTTCCTACAAAAGATGCCTATAATACGATATAAATGTTACGGGCGAACTTTTTTGTTTTACCTATTAGGTTAATTTAAAAATGCTTCGCGCACTTATCGACTTAGTCCCCCCCCCCCTCCGAAGGTCCCGGATGTGCCACTAACATCAATTCAGTTCAAAATAATATTACACAGACGTTTCAGTTTTAGTTGTACAGAAACTTATTCTTATACGTTCTAGATGATAAGGTGATCATCTTGTTTAAGGAAATGTCATATAATTCCGCTGTGTATTAGATTATCTCAGTCTTCTAATGTAAACAATGCAAGGGCCGCTAATATGATGGAAAATGAATACAGTTAACGGCATAGTATATATGTCGTATGTATAGGCACACGACATACAGTTAACGGCCTTTGCATAGGCAAACAACGAATTACTATTGGACTACTTTAATTTGCCTTTCCTTATCGATAGTGTAATTTATTCAAGTTTTTTGTTATAATTCGTAATGTCTCCAAAATTACAGGCGGTATATCGGATTGCCTACAAAAACATATATTTGTGTTATATTATGATCAGGGGTGTAATTGCAACAAAACGCATCAACAGAACTATTATACTATTCCAGCTGCGTTGTTTATAATACTTTAATTTAAGTGATATGAGGATAAATTGATTGAAAGTTTTCTCTGAAGTTCCCTTGAATATTACGTTTAAAATGATTTGTGCCATTTTGGGGGACATTTTGGATCAATCCCCCCCCCCTCTTACTACCATAATTCAGATGATTACAAAGACTGATGGACATTATTTTGGGAAAAAAAAATCCTGAGTTTGAAAAAAAAGATAATTTCTTACCTGTTTTCTGCGTTTGAATTCGTTTCTGTAGAAAAGTAAAACGTGAATTTGTAGAAAATGTTTGAAGCAATTTACACTATATTTTGTATATTTGTCATAATTTCAAGTGCACGTACACGCACACGCACTCACACTTACACACGCACGCATACACACACACACACACACACACACACACACACACACACACACACACACACACACACACACACACACACACACACACACACACACACACACACACACACACACACACACACACACACACACACACACACAAGCATACACATGCACACATACACATGCACACATAAACAGTGTACTGAACTCCCGCTGAACGGAGCATAGAATTTCAGTCATTTATATTATCTATTTATCTATTTATTATTTATTTATATTATTATTAGTAGTAGTAATTATTCATTTATTTCTTGATTTATACTTATTTTTTTTATTTATTATATGTTATATATTTTATATTATATTATTAGTAGTAGTAGTAATTATTCATTTATATCTTGATTTATACTTATTTTTTTTATTTATTATATGTTATATATTTCATATTATATTATTCATATTTTATAATCCTATGGGTAAAATGTGTTTCAGCCATTCCACGTAAACGTCACGCGAGTCACGCATGTTTCATGTCACACAAGTCACAAATCAGGGTATAGATCAAAACCGAGAAAATATTGAAGCCGACTGCTTTACTCGATCATGTTACCCTGACTTGTGACTCGTAACACACAGCATGTGTGACTCGCGTGACACAAGTATGGAATGGCTGGTTTAATTGTCACTTTACACAGGAAGGACAAAATCAGTATCTAACCAAACAAATACAACACCACGCGCCGGTTGCAACAATGTCTGCGCTCCCCCTTTCCAAAGTTTGAATGAACATGTATATACACAAGTTTTCATTATAACGTGTAGGCTAGGTTTAATAATAAACTTTTCTTTTTTATTCATCCTTATCCTAATCCCCAATCCTGATCTCTAAATTAAAGCGAAGCAAATCTACTTTCTCGACTCACACCCAGTGAACAAGTCTACACTGCTTTGGGATTATAGTGTTTAATAAGGCAGATCGACTTTAAACTTCGACTTTGTTACATGATAGGGTGTTTAAGATGACTTAAAAACAAGCACGCACATGGAAAGAGCACATTCGTAGAGATTTTGAAAATGATTTAATGCACATCAATTTTACCTCTTTCCTTTACTTTGTCCTTCCGCCGTAATGCTATCACAGCGACGATGATGAGTATTGAAGCTAGGAGTAGAGTTATGACACCAAGAGCTGTGGCAAAACCTGTACTGAGGGAGCAGTTACATCCCGTTGCGCCTGCCACTTCAATATCAAAAGAAAACACAGTGTCAGGACATAGGCGTACTGACTGGGTGTTCAAATTAACACCAATCTTTTCCGTAAAACACCCTCTTTTCGTGGAAAGCACCTCCTTTTTCGTGAAAATATCCTTCGTTAAAATAGAGAAAATTGCGGCAGTGGTATCTTGGACCTTTCTCTTATTTGTTGTTGTTGCTGCTGCTGCTGTTGCTTTGTTTGTTTTTTGATTGTCGCTTCGTTTTTCTTAACCATGAAACAGTTTCACGTCCCAGGGTGCCGCTCGTAGGGGAAACCCCCTACCGTAGCGAATTTTAGCCAGCCACAGGTTGCAGGGGATACCTACGAAGAAAATGGCCTTGGCCGTAGATGTATTTGATTCTGACTATTTTGTAGGGAAAAACTTAGTTTCGTAGGTAAAAAGGGGATTTTTGTAGGGGAAAACTTGCTTTCGTAGGTAAAAAAAAAGTGGGGTGTTAGAGTGTAGGGGAAAACTAGTGTTAAATGGGGAAAATACGTATGTCGAGTAGGGGGAAATTAAAATTTTGAGTGGCAAACCCTGTTCCTGTCAGATGTTATGACCTTCGTTTTGGAAGATGAACACCACCACCCCCCTCTCACCCCCCTCGCTTGAAAAATCCCGGGTAGATCACGATAACGTATTCAAATAATGAATAATGAATATTGCATCACGCAACCATTGTGTCATGATGTTACTGAAATACATGTAGTCACAGATTTAAAGGCCCACTGTCAAGGGTCATGCAACTCAACCACAGAGAGGATGTCAACTAGTCCTGGAATACAGGCACATATTCACAAACATGGACTGTTGCAGTGCCATGGTGTACACAGATTGTGGGAGGAAAACAAATGTTGTGTTTTTCCACACTGTCATGGCTGTTTCCGTTGCATTATGGGTATGATTAGTGCACCCTTTTTATGATTTTAGTCAAAAGACGTTTTTCATCCTGTCGTGACAGTGGGACTTTAATGCCTGACTATGATTTCAGAATCTGGAAGTCATACCGGAAAAAAGTAGTGACATTATTGGAAGAAATAATATCCCCGAAAGTAATAAGACTAAGTTGTTTCCGGCACAACTGTAAACGTACTAGTAAAGTAGTGAAAGTAATAAATTGGAATTAAATGAATTAATGTAAAAATACAACCGAAATTAGTGCCATGTCAAATTGAATGATCTGATAAACTATAAAACACGACATTTTAACATTTTACGCTTTTTCAAAGTAGGCCTACATTATGTTTGTTCACATAAAATGAAATGCTCCCGGGCATTCATTTTGCAAAGTTATTTATAGGCCTAATGTCTTTAGAATAATCAGAAATTAATTTTTCTGAACAGTCATTATGACTCGTCTTATTAAGTATTTTTAATACAAAAGAATGAAATCGTGTTTCATTATAAACCCAACACCAATTAACACACGAAAGCCTTTTACAGTTTCATATTGCTTTGAAAACAACTACCCTGGCAGACTTCGCCAACATAATTAGATTGGTTTGTCTCCGTGCCAACCGTAAACAAACCAATTTCTGATGGTTGTTACTTAGAGCGCCAGTTTAGTTTCGGCGTATTTTTGTTATTTGAACGCTTTATGCCCGCAGGTCATATCACACCAATAATAGATTCTGAATGTCTTTCCTTATTTTAAGGAATTAATGAAAAATCTCGGGGGGGGGGGTACCCCGAGATTTTCATCAATTCATAAAATAAAACCGAAAGATCTCGGGGGGAGCCCCGAGATTTTTCATTACTTCATCAATCAAAACCGAAAGGCATTCAGAATCTGTTATTGGTGTGATGTGACTTTTGGGCATGAAGCTTTCGAATAACAAAAATATGCCGAAACTAAACTTGCGCTTTAATGTTTCCGTATTTTCTTTTCTCCATTTCAAGGCTTGGTAAGTAGTGGACAATCAGATTGGTTTTTAACATAATGGATTGACATGAATAGATAACTATACCAATTACTGAATTAACACGATTATCGGTATTACCTCTATTTGTGCCGGAGAATTCAATGGACGACCTATCTGTGAGATATCAAGAAGTAAATGAAATATAAAAAGAAGAGTATACACTGCAAATAACTGAGGTGTAAAATTGAACTCTCATGGTAGTGCCTAATCAGGGGCAGTGCTACGGGGGGGGGGGGGGTACAATAATTTTGCCCCCAACTTTTTGGCTGCTATGTGGTTGCGAATTTGTCCGTGATAATTTTTCTTTTTAGCAGCGACAACTTTTTCGGCCGCCAAAATTTTCCGCCAACCCCACCCCCACCCTCACCCCCACTGAGC
>JZLH01S0099726.1:846-15347 GCA_001188425.1 Eucidaris tribuloides
CATCCCAATTAATAATCAAAACTTGATTGTTAGTAAGTAAAATAGTTTCATCTTAGTAAAAAAAAAATAAACCATTTTTTTTTTATTTCCCCATCCATCAACATAAAATTAAGCATCAGTGGAAAGTAATATGTACTACATGTAGTTATATAATGAATGTGATCAAATGCACCAGTTTCAAAATTTGCTGTCACAACATGGATGATTAAATAAGAACTAGAATTTTAACTCAGATCTTGGTTTACTGGTGAATTTATAATGCTCTCTTGACAATCTAACATTGTTCATTTGAATTGATCTTCCCTGGCTGGCTGGATTAGGAAAGGGGGGATGCTTTCCTTCTTAAAACTTCTCTCTATCTACCCTGGGAACTATAGTGTATTTCAATGTTAAATAAGCACAATATCATGAAAATCCAGATACATAAAATACAACTCTAGTTTAAATGCTAATTTTGAATAATAAGAGTACAAAAGTATGTGGATGTATTGTAATTTCCTGTTTTATCTAGAAACTAAATGCAGAGGATACCTATTTCAAAGTCTAATGTACCCGATACACGATTTCATGGAAGTCTCCGGAAGCCAGGTTAGCTTACACTACATAAAATCTAGTTTAAATGTTAATTTTCACGTATAAGACTCTAAGCCTTCCACTTGCATTTTATCCAGTGCTATCTCCCTTTTCATTCCATCTCATATCGTCTGTTTAATTCCTTCGAGACGTTTGTGTGTCCTCCTTACTAAAAATAATTCCGTAATTATCATTGGCTGACATTTATACGACATCTTCTCTTAGTTTGTCATTTATCTGATTACAAGGCTTGAGTCCTATAAACGCATCAGCCTCTAAACGGCTGCAAAATGACATATTGACACAGACATCACTTCGGAATGACATTTGATTTGTCTCCGTCCTGTGACATCAATCAGTGCTATTAAATCCGGTGATCAGACTGTCACGCAGCTACCCGCAATATTTATAAAGTGTATTCCTTCTTGTTTCATCAAAGGGACAGATATTGTTTGATCAAAATGACTTAGTACTTAATCCTGTCAGTACCACACTGAGAATATATGCAAAGTATATGGGGTTTTGTGACAATGGTACAGAGAGTTCAATGGGGGTTGGGTCATCTTAACCCTTTGCATGCAAATGTTGCATCTGTGCTCAATCGTTATAATTTTTTTTTCTTTCACCTTTGTACAGAAGACACTGAAAATAATATAGGTAGTGTGCTTGATTAACATCTATAGAAAAATTACCATTTTCAATACCGCAATAACAAAAACAAAATTCAAAAAAAATATGAAGAGAATAATTGTCATTATTATCCCCTCAGAATAAATTCAGCGTGTAAAGTGTTAAAAGAGATATTTCTCACTGACAAATTGATATTATGCAGACCTAATTTCCTCCCGTTTTTCATGAAGCCAATAGTCAACAGTCCCCCCCCCCCCACTAAAAAAGTATACCCTTTACTGTGGAACTGTCCATATAGCCTATAAGGACTAAACCTAAATTTCAATGTAAGATGGTTCATTATTTTGTACAAATGCATTTCATTATGGTATTAGTTCACTGTGGTAGTACAAATTCAACTTAATGTCATGGTGTATTTAACTGTTTGTTCCTTTAAAAATGAGTTGTTTTGAAAATGTATTCTAACAAATATTTTTATTACACCTCTCTTTTATATTCTAATTCAAGGAAACTGATCTTCCCAAACCCTTAATTAATATTGACGTTTAACTACCACTAAGCAAGAAAGTAATTAGGTGAAATAACATTCGGCAATGATACACATATCTCACAGCTTGTGTTTCATAACTTTCATTGTTTGTTTCCTCCAGGACCTTCATTGAAAACACCACACCCCCAACAAAAAAGTCATTACCTTTTCCCCTCTTTTGCTGTCCTTTCTTGCAATATTACCTCAAACATGGCATCCCAGAATAATTTATTAACAAGGCCCTGTGTTCCCAGACAGTTCCCGGTGACAAGTAATTTATTGATATAATCATTTACCTATCTTTTTTGACAGGATAGGATAAATTGAGGATTTGAGGGCCAATATTGACAGACGGAAGGTGCGGTGCTCATAAATATAAACCAAGCAAGGCGAGAGTGGGACAGCTAACATGACAGTGGGGGTGGATACTAATTATTCATGTGACAGTAAAAGTACTGCTACTGTGGCAAAGGAGGGTTGAATTGAATATGGAAATATTATACAAGTCTTTATCTTTGAGGGAAAAAATAAATTCCATATAGAAGCTGAAGTCCTGTGTTGGCCTCACTGTACAGGACTACATGTGAATCTAAATTTGGAAGATGTTAGTTTAAAGTGAGCTTTGAATGTGAAAACAGATTCAAAGATAGATAGACAGACAGATAGATAGATAGATGGATAGATAGATACATACATAGATAGATGGATAGGTAGATAGATAGATGGAAAGATAGGTAGATAGATACATAGATAGATGGATAGGTAGATAGATAGGTAGATAGATAGATGGATGGGTAGATAGGTAGATAGATAAATAGATAGATGGATAGGTAGATAGATAGATAGATAGATAGATAAATAGATAGATAGATAGATAGATAGATAGGTAGGTAGTAGTAGATAGATAGATAGATAGATAGATGGATAGGTAGATGGATGGATAGGTAGATAGGTAGATAGATAGATAGATAGATAGATAGATAGATAGATAGATAGATAGATAGATAGATACATGTATGTAGATAGATAGATGGATAAGTAGATAGATAGATATACATGTATAGACAGACAGATAGATAGATAGATAGATAGATAGATAGATAGATAGATAGATAGATAGATAGATAGATAGATAGATAGATAGATAGATAGATAGATTGATTATTACATAGAGACACAGATATACCACCAGACAGGGAAGCACTTTGTACAAACCTTTTGCATGTTCTTTGTCAAGCTGAGTTGTATTTTTCTTCCAGTCTTCCATCTTTTCTTGCAGAGGAATAACCAAATATTCCATGATTGAACTAGGCAAAGAGATATGATTGTTCAAAAAATTAGAATATTCTGCAGACATATGATATAAAATTAATATGTTCACACTGTCATCATCAGTACGTTTGCATGTTATACGAATATAACCACTTACAAATATATATGAGCAATAAACCAAGGACACAATTTCACCAAATCTTCATGAAAAAAATTGATATTATTGGAAAGAGAATTTAACAAGAATTGCAAATCTGCCAACAATACACAGATCAGAGAAAAGTGAAGATAACCTTTGACCTTCATCAAGACTTTGAACTTGACCTTGTGGCCAAGGTACTCTTAAAAATGTCCTTTCTTACAATTTAATCTCCTTCATGACAACCAAGATTCATTAAAAGTTTCAGAGCTGTAATGTTCTTAGTTGCAGTTTTAATAATTTCAATCTGAAGGAATACAGTATTATAGGCCTATATATTTCTTTTTAAATCACAGAATGACTGAAGTAGGAAAACATGTTGACATGTACCTTAAATACTTTGTATTATATTTACAGCCATTCTTGAACTGAAATCACAGTGATTTACCTGGTGAAAGATTTGAGTTTCAGTTCAATGGATTTGTGTCTCAAGCATAACCTCGTCAATGATGTTCCAAGGTCTTTAGAGGCTCCTGAAGTGGAAGAAATGACAAAAAGAGGAAAGGAAACAAATATTAGAATAAAATAACGCAAGTTTCTAAACTCCTGGGTCTGAGACTGAGAAGTGAGACCAGTCAGTCAATCATGAATCAAATAACTAGTGTATTACATGATACCAAGCCAAAGGTTTCTGTAATCTGAATCGAGAGTAAAACAGCTTCTGGATTTGATACCAGTGGCAAATGACCCACATCATGCATATCGTGTCATGAGTAATAACAGTATCGTAAGATTATGTTACACACTCTATCATATACACATAATTCAATTAATTTTGAATTTTATCTTACCTGGGAAGAGAAGATACCAACTATTGTTTTGTTATTATTTTATACCCAGAATACATCATGGTACACATCAAAATTACTTGGTACACACCGCCACTTTTTCTCTTAAACAAGCTTTCCTCCACAGAATATGTTCACTTTAGGGTTTGATTGATTAAATGAATTGATGGATTGATTGATTGATTAATTGATTGGATGGATTGATGGATGGATGGATGAATGGATGGATGGATGGATGGATGGATGGATGAATTGATTGATTGATTGATTGATTGATGGATGGATGGATTGATTTTAATAACATCAAGTCTACGAATAATATCATATTAACAACCCCATCTCATTAAATTCAGAAAGTGCTGGGCATAGGCCTATATGATTGATACACGTTAAAATCTTTGATATGAACATGAATGTTTCTCTCAGGCCACTGCGGAGAAAAATGTCTTATTTGACTACTGTCAATTTTCAGTTTATCTGTTGTACCCCTCACAGTGACTCAGAGTGTGTGGTCCCTTTCGTACTAGATGGTCTGGGGTTTTTCCTGAAAGTCATGACTTGCCTGATGGCAGGGCAGGGAGGGGTGCCCACCCCCCTTCCTTGGATATCTGTCAAACAGTTCTACTTGATACTCTCCAAGGAATTACAACATCAACACCAATGACTCACAGTAAGACATATGCAAATACCCAACATTCTTAATTTTTGTGGTTTTACTCCATGGTAGAATGAACTTCTCTCCTTAGAATTCACCACATGGTTGTAAACAGATGTTTCAACTCACAACAATGTTTTCAAACCACATACATTGCCTCTACAGACATTTTTCTTCTGGGTCATGTATTATGTCACTGCAATGACTAATGTGACATCACCCCAAAAACAGATGTCTTAGCTAGAAGACAACGGGATGTAACTGTAACAGACAGTAGAGGTGTCAATCCCTTCCTCATAAAATCACATAGCAACAGAGTTTACGGAATCATGTACGTTTCCATTTCTTAAAAAGTTATCTCTGATATGGTCTAAAATTGAAGTTTAGAAAAAAAGAGTACTTCAAAGGGATCATTTTGTCATTTAAAAATGTAAAAATATATGAGTGACCCACTTTATCATACCCCCCCCCCTTTGCTGTGTTACAATAAACTGTAAAGAGTCCACCTACTGCTTTAATCATGTGTGATATTATCCATACATATTGTAAATTGCTAGTGGGAATATGAATCTATGTTTTAGTACTACAAGTACATGTAGCTATCAATATCAGTCTGTTCCATGGACATTTCCAAATTCCTGGGACCTCTTGCATTACCTACCAATTCAATAATCATTGTTGACTACTGCTTCTAAACATGTCTAAATAGGCCTGACACTTCCCTCAAGCATTCAAACCACAACATTACAGTTACCACTCAGCTGATACTGCATTCAACGCAAACACTGTTACTAAAGAACCCCCAACAAGCTGACCCCTGAGTGACCCCATGCGACCTTTGTAAGGTCAGCGTAAGTGATAGCCTCCTGTCAGGCTGTCAACCAGAGATCATTATTCATGCTGTCTAGTTTCCACTGGAGTGTTCTCCACTGGGCATTTAATAATCCCATCATGGTCTCAATAGTTGTTCAAGTCAGTTAATTGAATTGACCCTTAAAACTGTAGGTGACTATAATCGAGAATCACTGTGTTTAGGGCCTAAGGGAAGAGTTACAAACCTTACTGAGTTTTTTTTTTTTTGTATGGTTCAAAATTCAAAGATTTTGTTTGAAATGATGTTGGCCTATATCCTTTGCACTGAGAACACAATCAAGTTATCATATAAACTTCATATCATATGATGAGATGATCAACTGTCATGACCAGAACTGAAAAGTCAATAATTGAATGAAAAATATTGAATACAGATATTTTCAGAACCCAGAAATCAATTCATTTCAGAATTCAATGCAATTTATCATTCATATCTCTAGATCATTCTACTTTTCATCATAGTACCTGTATGTTAAAATATCAACCTTGTACTTTGCCTGTGATTAACTGTTAAAGACACTAAATAACATTGTGGAAGACCCATTTTACAAAGTGTCAAACTTTGCTATCTGACATATCTGACAGTGTTTGAATGGACAAATAAACACCCTAGAACACAAAAGTTCAGACAGTTATGATCTCACTTGTACAGATGAAAATTGGTACATGAATTATTCTCGGCTGATACAAAAATCTCCAACACAGCAGTGTATGACAGGAAAACTAGAATGGTCTCTCAATGATTTTTACGTTTCTTAAGCACTTAACGATGATTTTGAACTGTAACTTTTTCAGGGCTTCATTTTTAGACCTTATCAAAGACACTATTAGCATGGGGATCATGTAGCTCACATTTTTTTAAATGGAAATATTGTTATACAATGCTCTAAATCTTAACTTGTAAATGTTGACTCAGGTTGACCGACCCTAACCTGCCACCGTTGATAATGAGGAATCAAAGAAACATAATTTCTATTGGTCATATGTATTGTATTGCAGAATACATTATTTGTAGGCGCCATATGCCAGTGAGTTGTGTACATGTACTTCTCCTCTTGTAATAAAACATTCACACACTACATACTTCATGTGAAATTGTAATTTTGAGTCAAACAATTCTTTTTGTCAATTTGAAGTACTTGGCAAAATGGGGTTTACATTGTCTTTTTTTTTATGCCCAGCAGCTAAAGAGTTAAAGATGAAGGATGCCAGTCAAAATCAAAATTAGGTTTTTGGTGGGAATGGAGACCTGGCCTTGGCAGTCTGACACTGTGACATCTGATCACTGTAAAAACAGGCCAAGTCTCATGACACGCAATGGGAGAAAAGCAATATCCAATAGCAAGATGGCACGAAGAATAAATTCTTTTTCATTATTTGTTCTTAATGTGACAAGCATTTTTGAATGGTGCCACATTGAACAAATTTTGGGATAACTTTTTTTCACACGCATGAAGTAGAAAAGTAGGCTATTGTAACAAAAGTTGTTGATAAAAAAAATATACCCTTTCTAATAATGAAGTTTTATCATAATGGTGGGTAGATTTCTGGAGTTATAGTCAATTTTGCACACTTATTAATTTAGCCAAAGTTGTATACACCACAGGAACAAAATGGTAGCAGATGCAGACTTGCTGCTGAGTAAATTTGCATTCAACCTCAGAAGGCCTCAAGAATTGAAAATGGTATGAGGTATTACAGGGATAAAAGAATTATCTTGTTTAGATCTGTCAATGTCCAAACTAGTTATGAAGGGACATCTCTCTATCTGTCTTGGTATCTGTGGTCAGTGAGTGTGTGGCATTGCAATGTACGAAGGAGCTCACCATCTGTCTAGCAATCAAACCCAACCCTGACTTTGACATGAGTTTGACCTTCAAGGATGTGTACATTTCCATAACGAGGACATTAAGAACAGAGTCTAGAATTCCAGGAAGACATGCAGGAACATATCTGCATTTATCTGTCAAATATGTTCAACTAATGTAAACATGATTTTATGTGGCCACAACAAACACAGGCACATGTGAATACATGCATCTGCACACATCACATATACCCACCAAAATGCAAAAATACATAAGTACAAAGTACAAAGTACACACATAGTTTTGAAGATTGTGTTCATGATTTGTACATCCCGAAATGATTGTATATCTAAAGCAAATAATCTAAATTCTTTCATTATGTAAAGATTCACACAATGTTAACCTCTCACAAATGCCTTGGAGGTGAAAAGGCTGCATTTCCCTGCATGCTATTGTTCTAAATGTTTCATGAAGTGTAAAAATAAAGCCCTGAAAAATTGTACATCAAAACAATCATGTGCTTTAAAAGAGTGAAAATCTATGGTAAAACTGATCACTAAAAATGATCAGTTTTACCATACATAAATACCATTAGTATTAAAGTAATAGGCTAACATTGTGGAGCTTCAAATAAAACAAATTGTCAAACTCTGCTATCTGAGCTACATAGTAGTGTTTGAATGGACAAATAAACACCCTAGAATACAAACGTTTGGAAAATTATGCTGCCACTGGCAAGATATGAATGAACAAACAATTAATACTCGGGGCGAGTAAAAACTAGCCTAGATCCACACACAGTAAGTCTATGGGAGGAAACGGGCAGGTGAATCCGGTCAACTTACGATTTTCACTTTTTTAAAGCACTAAATTATCATTTTGAAATATAATTTTTTTCAGGCCTTTATTTTTAGACCTTATCAAAGACACTTTGAGCATGGAGGGTTATGTAGCTCACATTTTTTTAACTGTGGTAAATGTTAGCCAGTGGCTTTAACTTTCCAGTTTAATGTTTATTATCAAGGTGATATTTTGATAAGATTTTTCGTTCAGTATTTAATTGAGCCTCAACCAAAATAGGCTGTAAATAACAACACGATGATCTGGTTGAAAGACATTGTCAATGGTGTAGAACAGCTGATTCCAAGTACATGTAGTAAGCCTAGTGGGAGCATTTTGGCAGATGTTTTCCCAGACATACAGATGTTGAATGCTGGCCAGGTGAAACAATAAACCATGGAATGGAAATATGGATCCTAAAATATGACCACAGCTGGGTAAGACATTAAAGGGGCACTATCATTCTTGTCAAGGTCGTGAAGGACCAGAAATGATGGTGTTCATCTGTCATCCTGATATGCCTAAATCATAGCATCAGTAAGTACATGCACATCATGCAGTCATCTTCTACATACATGTAAATACGGGGCTGAGCGGTTTGACACACACCCCCCCCCCTTTCCATGATGTCATTTGTTCATGTGACCTGATCTATACCTTCATTCCACATTTTTATCACAACAGATACCCCCCCCCCCTAAAAATAAACTCCCTCACGGTCTGTTAAATGCAGGGTAGGGCCTATCCCTTTTGCAAACCAATAAAACAAAAACAAAACATCACTTTCGACCCATGTCTGTGAAATATGAAAATTAAGAATTTGATAACAAATTATTAAAGGCAAGGTTCACCCTGACATCAAGTTGGCTTTAATAAGAGCAGAAAAATGAGAGAAACATATTAATGAAAGTTTGGCGAAAATCCACCAAAGAATAATAGAGTTATGAAGTTTCAAAGTTTTCATTTTATGACTTTACATGCGAGCAGCTCCCCATATGTCATATGCTATATATTCCAAAAAGTGCCGTTTTCTCCGAAATTTGAAAATGATTTGACCTGTGCATTAGTTATTTTGTCAGAAACATTATTTCATACATGCTTCTATGGAGAAAAAAATCCCATTTACTCATGAACCATTAAAAAATGGCAATTTATGGAATTGATATTACATGACATATGGGGAGCTGCTCGCATGTGACGTCATAAAATTAAAACTTTGAAACTTCATAACTCTGTTATTCTTTTGTGGATTTTCATCAAACTTTCATTGATATGTTTTTCTCATTTTTCTGCTTTTATTAAAATCAAGTTGACGTCAGGGTGGACCTTGCCTTTAACATCCTTTGTCAGCCCACTTCAGCAGTGTTATTTCAGTATTCATGTAGGCCTATTGGTCTACAAATGCTGATCTGCATGAGAACTTGAGCATAAAATGTGCCATGGAGCAAGAAATGCATTTGGTGCACATTTGTAATTTGTAAAGAAAGTGCACATATTATACATGATCACCCAAACAAGGCAAGAGGTTGAAAGTAGGGTAGTAATTTTGGTATGGCAACACAATAACTAAATTCAAAATCTAACAATCATTCAATACAATTGCAAGAAAATTGAGTTTCTACCTCTTATACCATGCAATAGCTTCTTTAATAGTATTTTCTTGCAATATATATACCAATCAGGGTTATAGCTACGGCGGTCGGCGCCAGTCAGTAGTAGCTGGCACAAACTGAAGCCGACCGCCACTGAGCTGAAATTTTAGTCCTCCGACCAGCACAAAAAAGCTTTGAAATAACCGCAAAATGTTTTAAATCTCTACATAAATTGTGTATTTTGAGCTTTAAACTTCCTTACATTTCAGCTGAAGATGTATTTTGTAAAATAAATGCTTCCAAATGCCACTGGACCCCACGCCATGACGCTGCACTACGCTCGCTTTGCTCGCTCCGCTAGCATAACTCCTTTCTACTGCCGGCACAGAATTCTTGCTAGCTATAACCCTGATACCAATGTATATTCTTATGCAAAAGGAATCCAATACCTTTAAAACTGGTAAAACATAGCCTGTCAAAAACCCTTTCCCTCTCTACCCATTACTCTTCAAAACTATTTAGAGATTAGTCATTAGACCTTTCCCTCATAAAGTGTTACTTTAACACAGATGTAAGACATTATGAGCATTCATTTCTGAACACCCAGCTGGTAATTGCCAAGTACAGAGGTCAAGTTTGACTGATTAAGCACATTAATATCAATAACACTAAACTGAAAACCTGTTAAAAAATATACATCATACAGAATGAAACTAGAATCTGTCAACTACCAGGCCTCCGTGTGAATAGTGGAACCTGGAACAGTAAGCACCTCCTCCTACATTGAGGTATTTTTACATTATTACTTTGTAATTCTAACAACATAATTATGACCTAAAATATATTTTCTGATCCATAATTTTTAGAGAAAAATTGTATGCACTGAAGTTTTCAGATAATTTTTTTTTATATTTTACTTTGTCTGTTAGTTGGGAAAGTGTCATCCACCTCTCAAGGAAATCTGCCTGTGGTACCACTGATATAAATGTGTAACAGTCTATCATAGCTGAAGATTACATGGCCATTTAATCTTTTTCTCTTATGTTTGGGGGTATGTTTTCTACTGTTTTGTTTTAATGCAATAATGCAATTCAGTATAAGAACAAATGTACACTACCTAGAAACAAAGGGCAGCAATACTTCACTTTTACAAGAGTACCCCATTTGAATGACTCTCATTCAGGTCACATACAAGTACAGTAGCAACAATCCTACTATGCTGGCTTTAAATGTACCACAAAAAACAGTGACAAAGAAACTTAGTGTGAAATCAAATGCTATGATGTGAACTTATGAACTGGATTTAGAAACATTACAATGCAGCGGAGTCAAACAGCTACAGAAATGCTTGGCCATTACACACAAGCAAAATTGTGCATGAATTTTCTTGTCATAATAATTGCGATCCTGACAAACATAATTCAATCTCACGACCTTTTGACCTCTGCACGTGAATGTCCTCCAAATAAATCCAGACACATGAAGTTCACGGCGAGGCATTTCATGTACACGCACAAAGGTACACGACAACGTACACAAGTCAATTTCTTTGAGTCTCTACATATTCCGTCCCACGCTAATAAGATACAGATTGCACCAGAAATTAAAGAGGACTTGCAACAAATCTAGTAATTAGGCAGTCCCCCGCTGATCCAAGGCTTATTTTTCCAGCTTGGGGGAGAGTTTATTGGTAATATATTGGGGCCCATTAAATTTAGCTTCATCATATCTACGCAGATGGAGGAAGTGATATTAGAATCCATATATATCTCGTATTAGATCACGTAAAATTAGGTCAGGCATATAACATCCAATGGACAACTTGGTATGGAGACTTACAACAGACTACAGACTACAATGGAATGTGTATTCCTGTACATGTGTACAGGAGTAGAGACTTCAGTCACATTAAATTACTGAAATATTTTGAATTGTATGCACCAAGTATTAAGAACATATTTACATTTATATCATCTTAAAGTCATACAGTGGTATTGACATTTAAGCAACTTAGCTAGCACAGGGAACACATAGAATATTTGGTAATTTTTAACCAAATGTAACGAAAGAAAAACAAAATGTAATTTCAATCCATTTTAACCAGTGACTGAATGAAATCAAGAATTACTAATAGTAGTAAAGAAGTAGTAACAGCTAGTACAGAAGTAGTAGCAGTAAAGTAGTAGTAGTGGTAGTAGTAGTAGTAGTAGTAGTAGTAGTAGTAGTAGTAGTAGTAGTAGTAGTAGTTGTTGTGGTGGAAGTAGTAGTCATAGTAGTAGTAGTAGTAGTAGTGGGAGTAGTAGTAGAAGTAGTAGTAGAATTAGAATTCATAGTTTTCATAGAGTAGTTTTGAGGTGGCTGTTACTATGGGCAACTGTCTGCACTGTTAGGTTACAGACCACGTTCACACAAAGTGAAACTAGCTAGGGGTCGTATAAATTGTAAATTTGATCAAACACAATAATGAGAAGTGCTATAAAACCTCCGATATTATTGGTTGCATTATTGACAGTCAGTGTGTAATCAACCAGGTCACAGGAAGTCATTTTATCAATGGCATTCAGAGTCAACAAAAGACACGTCACTACAAAAAGTGTACTTTAGGCTAAATCAAACACAGCTACTGTAACCTACCTTTGAACCTTTGGACTTACATACTTGCAATATTCGTATTATTTGTATGTATGAAATGTGGCATATTACATGTATGTCAAGCATCTAGAGATAGGCCTACATACTGTATTACACTACTAAACAACTGATATGACAGATGCACAAACATTATATTATTTTATATTATCTTTTAAAAGTTTTGATATTTTTTTAATGTTAATGTACACAAATCACTACTACATTTGTTTGAAGCATTTCACCCAATCTCACACCGTCCACTGTTATTATAAGGAAGAACGCCACGCGCGCGCGCACACACACACACACACACATACATGTTTTTGCCATCAATCGAGGACGTAATTTTTGATTGATTAATAATATGCAAATGAGGACCTTTGTGTGTGATATTCGACAGTCACCCGCGGACACACTCGGTTCCAACCGGGGACACCCATGTGTATAAAATTTTATGTTTGATTTTTAACAGTCAACCGAGGACGATTTTTGTGCACAGTAAAAAAAAAAATGATGATGCCCTCAAACAATTGCTTTTTAAATTTGAAATCGTTTGCACTAGGTTATGAACCGTGGACCGTCCTCGGTTCAGACATCGTCCGCGGTCTGATAGTGGAGTGTCAGACTTTCGTCCGCGATTGACAGCATTTACATACGCGCACACACACACACACACACACACACACACACACACACACATACAAACAGACACACATACAAACATACACACACACAACACAATACAAAACTCACACACAAACACACACACAAACACACACACAAACACACATCTGTTCTTGTCTTTTCCAGTTTGAAATTTGACCTACATGTACATGTTATGAAAGTATGAAACCTAGCATACATGTAAATCATACCATGTGATGTCCAACATGTTTTTCTAAGTGAAGTTACATGTAAATAATAAGATATGTTTGATCCAAAGCTGACAAAGAAAACCTCGCAGACAATAGGTTTCATTTTCACCAGATGTTGAACTGATTTCTGGTGGACTCTTATTATCATTGCATTGTTGTCTATGTTTATTTCAGATTTTCATTGTTGCTGGCGGTTCACTGAATAAGCCTGTGAATACGAACCAAACAGAGCGCCGGTATTTGTTTACACTTTCACTTCCACACACTAACTTGTCTCCCATCATTCACTATCTTATGTCTTCAACGTGACCCTGAAATATTTACTCACAACAATAAAGACCTAAAATTTCATTGATTTTCACAGATTGTTTTAAAAACACAAATATAAAAATAGTATGAGTCACAAATACAAGCTTATGAGTTTACGTCTGTGTTTGGGTCTCTGTATGTGTCTGTATGTAGGCCCTATGTGTCACTGTTTTTGTGTCTGTATCTGTGTCTTTCTGTGTGTTTCTGTGTGCATATCCGGAATGTCTGTCAGTGTGCAATTAATGATAAATCTCAAAAGTTGTGAGTTCTCCATCAGTTCATATGGGAATGAATCCTGTAAGCAGTCACTCTACACAACTACTCACAACAGAACCAGAGGGAGTGAGAAAACGGGAATAAATCAAATGTTAATTGACAACACTTCCAGGCCTTGTTGGCATGGTAACTCCAAGTTCCACACATGACAAGATGACGGACAGATGACAGGGGATACACAGTCAATCACCGTCAGGTATCTAGCTACCCTAGAATGATTGAGGCTTACCATAGGCAATCCAATTATTGAAGGTAATCCAACAAGACACACTGCCTGATTTACCAATCACAATCCACATGAAATACCTCAATCAGGACTATTTTCAGTTCTCACTGACAAGATATTATAAAGCTTTAGAGATCAAACTGTTTATTTCATCGAGTCATATTTCATGATCATATTTTATAATTCTACTTGAAATTACTGGCCCCATAGCTTGAAATGCAAAGAACCTACATGTACCTGTTTATGTTTGTGGCTTTATGAACTTTGAGGAATGCAAAGATTTGCAGAAGGGTTTTTACTTGTTATTACCCAGACCACCTAATGGAAGGTCCCACTCCTACTCCAATCACATCAATTTGGAAGAAACCATTCAAAACTTCAGGGATGAAATAAGAATGGATGTTTTATTACCCAGATAACATATT
>JZLH01S0099728.1:6082-16589 GCA_001188425.1 Eucidaris tribuloides
ACATGTAGGTTGGAGCAAAAAGTATGACGAGTGCAGACCTCAGCATGACATGGTAAATATTCCTGAAGAGTTCATAAAGTCCTCACCTGAGGCTACGTTGTCAGTTACCTGCATTGTCAGAGACATACCAACAATCTAACAATACACAGAAAACAGACAGTTTATTGAGATTCGTTTGCCCATACAACGCGACTGCTTTGAACCACTCGAGAACTGTGGCCATCTAGGAATAGGAGGTAATTATACACTAGTGAAGTGTTTTAGTTGCTTAAAGTGTGATGAAAACAATGCTAACATGAAATTTGGTCTTCACAATTTGATTGAAGAAATAAATAATCTACATGTAGAATGTGTTGTAACCAATAGACAGAAAATCTGTATTTACAAATATCTACATGGTGATTTAAAATTCTTACATCAGATGCTGGGTATAGGTGGATTTGCCAGCAAATGTTCATGTTTGTGGTGTCATTATTCTAAGGAAGATCGATATGATCTGAAAAAAGCATGGTCAATGACTGATACTAGTACGGGAGCAAGAACAATTGAAGAAATTGTCACATGTAGTAAGAAGGAAAGATCCATGCATGTAAAATTGCATAGAAACACCCCATCTTCCCCTCAATTCCTATTCATAATGTTATTCCTGATACACTTCACCTTTGTTTACGCATATGGGATCAAATGGATAGTCACCTGTTTGCATATTTGCTAAAACTTGACAATCTCTCAAACTGTTCTGTAACAAACAAACAAAAAATGGAAAATTCTCAAAACGTAAAATGGTTCCAAACTTTCATATCTGATAAAGTGAAAATACTTGATTGGAAATACTTCATAAAAGATGGTAGGATAGAATACAGGTCCTTCCGTGGTCCAGAATATCAATGGATTTTAAAACACATGGATCGTGAGTTTCTCATTCCAGCATATCCTAAAATAAATGAATTGAAACAAATATGACAAGAGTTCCCCATTTTATTGAGTGAGATGAAAAAGGACTTGACAAATACAGAAATTGATTCATTTGAAAGGAATGCCAAGGTCTGGGTAAACCTGTTTTATGAAGTTCATTGTAGTACAGATGTTGAAACGCCTTATATGCATGTCCTGGCATTTCATCTTCCTCAAGCGATGAGATCACATGGGAACATATCCTACTTTTGTCAGCAGGGATTAGAAAAACTAAATGATCTAGTCACCAAGTGGTACCATCGTTCAACGAATTTTGGTCCATCTTTTATGGCTCAAATTCTAACAAAACAACATAGACTCCACGTCCTTTACGGAAACTTCAAAAGGATGCCAAAATGGACAGTAAATTGTAGCAACACTAGTTTTTATGTTGCAGACATTATATCTTATGTGGTAAAATTCAAATGTGAAAGAATGAAGTGTGTGAATACTGGGATGTGAATGGTAAATGTGAAGGAGTGAAGTGTGCGATGTTAATTTACTGGGATGTGTTGGAAAACAGAAAAAGGTGCGGAGCTGCTCAGTCAGCCGCATCACTGTACAAACGCTCTCGCAGTAATGGGAGCTTTTGCCAAAATCGGCCCCAAAGTTTTCATCATGATGGAGATTCTCGGTGCCATTGACTGGGGCAGACAGAAAAATGACGTTGCAAGGGTCTATCAGCTCCCTTCCAGCACACTGTCGACAATACTTAAGAAGAGAGAAAAGATGACGGTGCAGTTCGAATCATCAAAGTTCGAGTCGTTACAGAAAATATTTCATAAGGCGAGGCATCAGGCTATTGACGAGGCTGTCATGCGAGGGCGGCAAAATAAAGAGAGACTGACAGTGATGGTCTGTGCCAACATGGATGGCAGTGATATATTAAAACCACTGGTCATTGGTAAAGCGAAGAACCCGCGGTCGTTCAAACATGTGAAGTCCCTTCCCATTGATTACAAGACTAACAAGAAAGCCTGGATGGGGTCTGAGAAGTTTATTCACTGTGTAAAGGTAAAGATGCTAAATTTACATTGGAGGGAAGGAAAGTTTCTCCTTTATGTGGATATCTGTTCAGCTCACTGAAACATCACATGCCTGCACTTAGGACAAGAAAGGTGAGAGAAGCCTACTATGAAGATTGTAAAGATTACTGTAAAGTTAAATCAGCAATAGAAAAGGAGTGACGTACTATAACAAACCAATGTCAAAAATATTAATAAAACTCATATTGAGTGTCTTTCTCTCCCTCTGACAACAATCAAACAAACAACACAATAAAAAGGAAAAAAACCCCACAAAAATGTAAATACTGTAGATCAGTATAAATCATTAATTTCATATCTAACACTACTTCCAGCCTACATGTACTTGTTTGCTTTTATTGTGATTTTCAGTGAAATGGCACCCACACCTGCACGTCCTAAAAAGAAACGAAACTCCCATCACATCCACAATGGAAAATTTAATACAAAAGACCAGAGAATAGGCAAAGACAGGACTGATACTTATTATAAATGCTCACGAACAATCATCAAAAGATGCAAGATTCTCCACAGTGTCTCTGGGGCAGAGGTCAACATAGACATAATCCTAACTTGGGAAAGAGGCACCATGCGAAGTTATGAATCCAACTCTTACCAGAGTATCAAGCTAAAAGAAGAGCAAGATCCTAGAGATGCTGGAAGATCATGATGATACAGATGAGTAGGATGATGACCAAGCCGTTGCTGGGCCAAGGTCAAGAAGTCCACAAAAGCATGTTGGCAAAGCAGCAGTATTAGGACAAGCAGCTCATCCACATGGCAAAAATGACAAAAATATGTGTGATATACATGGCATTCAATATAAGTCAGTGGCTGATTTCAAACTCCCGGACCAGATGTGGATTAAATGTGGGAAGTCCTATTGGGTATATTCCCATTGCATTGGCATCTTTAACCCAAGTAATTCAGCTGGCAATAGGGTATTGACAAGGTGGTGCAACACGGGGTACTTTTGCTACCCAAACACATGCCATCCTGCTTGAAAGCATCATAAACAAACTGATGCAAGTTCCCAGTATCAGCAATGAACGGATCCTGGCAATGCGGGAAGCTGGCGATATCACACAGGATTCGCTCGCCACCATCCCTCATCTCAGAAACGCCTCTGAGATCGTGGGATACTTTGACTTCACTCTGTATTCTCGAAGGTCGAGCTCAAATTCTAGTACGACTCTTACAGCATCGGAAGCATATTTTTGTGTGTGTTTTGTTTTGTTTCAGATCTCACTGCAACAGCCTGCTGTCTCCTGCTCCCTCTACTTCTTGAAGAAAAGGACAGCACATAATTATGTGATTGATAAGGTAAGAAGTAGTGACACACACTTTACACAATAAAATCAATCTTACATTTTGACTCTGCATTATATACCATAAGATATTGTTGGACATGGATTAAAAGCTGCCAGTTGTTACTAATTTCAGTAATAATTACCAATTTCACCCTCATGCTTACACAGTTGTGGATTGATATGAACTTAAAAATACTATTCTTTCACTGACGAAAAATACAATGTATTTCTATGCACAATTGACCTGTGTTACTCATTTCAAACAGTACCATTACTGATTCTACTGAGACGTGCAGGCAGCTATGTGTATGCATCAATATTCAGATGATGGGTATGAGAATTCTTAGGTAGCACATGGGAACTATACAGATCAAATGACAGGAAAAATTGAGTTTTTTTCACAAAGCAATGTGGCATGAAAACACATGGGGTACAAACTTTGAATTGCATAATGGCACAGTATTGAGTCATGAGTATGCTTACATAGTCCTGGTCCACATCTTTCTTAGCAACAGGAGGCTCATACTTTATACAGAAAATCAAATGTTATCAGGGTTACTGCAGTGTATGTGTGTAAAACAGTCTTCAATGTAGCGAGCAAACATAGGATTTAGGTCATATGTGAGTGTATCAGTTTCACCATGGACCTTTGTATGCATGATTTATGACTTGCCGGGTGGGCATTTCATCATAATCTGAATATCACTGTATATGTCATAGTAGTAAGTGATAACACACTGTGCAGAGGACTTTGTTACCTGTTATCCCATCAGGGAAAACACTAGATTACAGACTCATTTTCTGAAAGAAAAAACTGCATGGTTTAGTATTCATAAATTAGTGAAATATAACAACAGTCTTATATTGAATGTAATATGTGTTGGGAGGAAATATAAACCTAAATAATTTTGGTATGAATGTATTTTTTACAATTTCTAGGAACCCATGGGTCCGACTCAAACATTGGTCATCAAAGGTCATCCTTTCTGTCCAGATAACAAGTGTATCACGATGGATGGGGAGGTCTGGGAGGAGATCTGCCGCTGTACAAGCATGGCTCAAGGAGTTGGTGCCACATTTGCGGCATATTATGCATTTGGGGTAGAGTACCCCAATAAAGGGAAACAGATATATTTTCCAACAGCAAGTTTTGGCCAAAATGGCCTCTTCCAACAAAAGTGCAGAGGTTAATGTCATTTTGTTGTAAAGGATGTAATAATACCTCCTCCCCGTCATGCGATTGCAGTAATATTTGGGATTTGTATACTTCATTTTGTACTTTGCAAGATTACATAATGTCATTATCTAGTCATATCATTACTTTTATGTGTTTAAATACCCATTACTACTACCACTACAATTTATATCGCAAATTGTGTATTTTACACATTTTGGTACCCATGTCCCATCAAAGTCTAGACGCACTGGACATCTAGAGGTGGAATTTGTAGGTAGGGTACATATTTGCACCTCTAGGAGAGTTGCTATTGGGACAAGGCTCTGCACCCATAGGGGTGCAGACTTGAAGTCGTATTTCTTAGTGTGTATACAGTTCGGCCTCGATTATACGGCCATCGATTATACGGAGATCTCTGTTATCCGGACAATGGACTTATCAGTCATTGCCTGTAATTGATACACCTTCATCAGAAGTGTACACAGAAACCTGCTGGGTATCAGGCAACAACAAATAAAGTATCACTAGTGGGAGGTCTGTTACAATTTGTGCATGGTCTTTTGGGTTGTTTATACAACTACTTATGGCATGTATACCTCCCCCCTATACTGTGTTTGTACATTATCTCTCTTATCCGGCCATATCGCTTATCCGGATGGCTGCTGGTCCCAACATCACCGGTTAATCGAGTTCGAACTGTAGATGTGATAAGAATGTTGCAGGACATAAAGTAGCAGGTAAGACAGAATGGCATCCTACTGAAAACCATAATTAACAAACTGGGGTAAGAGACGTCAGAGGCAGACATGTTGCAGAGGAGGCAAATCTTCCCTTGCCCTCCTTTGCAGAGTTCAACTCATTCTATGTGGAGCACTCAGAAGAATGTGAAATTAGTAGGGATACCAAGTGTGTGAACATGCATGACATTCTGAAAACGAGTACACAGGGAGACATAACATTGGTTTATACAATATGCGCGCAAAGAGAGGATGTGTGCACAATTACCAAATGTGTGGACATGGCAAAACTGGTTGGGCAGCCTCTAAAGATGGATGTCCCGACTCAATACAAATTGAGAACACCGCTTGTTGATGTATCGTTTGAAAACTTTAGACCAACTGATCTGCCATTCTTAACTGTTGAAAGACATTACTTCAGGGATTCCTAAAGCATGAGTACGCATGACATTTGGAACTTGTGTTCCCTGGCTACCTCATCCATTGGAATGGGCATGAGTATCCAGGGAGACAGAACATTGTTTTTTACAATATGTGTGAACAATTGTGTACAATGATGGTACATGGCATCAATCGCTCGGCAGCCTCTAAAGCCAGACCATCCGTTTATTATTGACTTTCCAACAGTCCTGGATGGTGAAGATGCTGACAAATTTGTTTCTACCCTCAGAATTGCAAATATCTGAGTTGGTAACTCAGACTTTGTTGAGTTCATCACACAAAAAGGAAGCGTGCCATCCAGAGTTTTCAGAATAGACAGAACACAATCTCCAATAATATTCCACGTTAATTGTAAATAAGTGAGTTCGTAAATAGCGATTACGCATGCGCGAGTTACAGGGGTCAACTTTAACAAAAGGTCAAATGAACATAAGACGCGTCAAATTCACCGAGGCCTTTGTTGTTCAGCTAGCTTTCTGTGTGCGACATTTACGTCAATTTGTGGAGACTCCAAAATTGGGATTGCGGTCAAATAAATCACTTTCTTTGTGAGAGATATTTACATCAACGTACATAACTATTTGGGTAAAGTATTTTGTGCGGTGTTTTCTCCTATTTGCCTTGGAAAAGTGTCAAACTACGAAACTTTGGCGTTGTATACGCCGTGCGCATTGGCTGCAAGGTCAGCCCCACGCGTGCAGATTCATGTAGTGGTTTGAAGAATGTCGGGGTGTTTTTTAATCAATTACATGGTCTGTAGCTGTCAAATAGTCAAATGCAGCATCGGTTAAAAAAAAAAATTCTTCAGTAAAGTTCTTGAAATATAAAGAAATAATTTAAAGCGTTAAATACCATCAACACACCCAATATTAGACTAAATCTGTACCTTTGATGTGTGGCAGTGTAGGATTGAATAACAACAGTTCTGTCTGCACGTCTGCCACTCACTGGCGGGAGCTCAACATTTCTTTTTTTTGATAACTGACTTACATCATCCTAGAATAAATAATTACTGCAGAGATCTATTTATTCAGTGAATGCAGATGAATTTTGCATGTCTGTTCAGATCGGTTTGTGAATGTGCATAAATACAAAATTTGTTTGATTTTACAAGGAATGATCAATGAGAGAACTTTACTCATTCGTGATTTTGAAGTGCCAATTCTGCAGGGTATAAAATTGTTCAGAATGAAAGTATTAATAGTCGTTTTGTTTGTATTTTTTCTCCACAGTTTCGAGTTGAATGTTTCATCATGGGGAGGAAGTGTGTCATGATTGGTTGCTCAAATAGCATCCACAAGATAGACAAGTGGTGTACATAGCTTTGTGAAAAACATGGATTGAAATTCGGAAGTTGCATATGCCAGCCACCATTTCAATTATTTCCTTTCCCATCAGAAAGTAAAGATCCTGAGGGACGATGACGGTGGACAAAGCTTGTTAACAGAAAAACATCAAAAGGTTCAAATTGGCAGCCGAAGGCCCATGACAGAATTTGGTCAGAGCATTTCAAGAAAGGTGAACCAACAAAGGAATGGCCAGACCCCACAGAGAGACTTGGGTATCGTGTTCAGTCTTCGAAATCTCCTCGCAATCAATCCTCCCAAAGAAAGGACAACATACATACCGAAAAAGAAAGCAGCAAAAGAAAAATGGAAGACATGCCGAGTACGTCCGAAACATTGCCTGTTGGGTATAGTGGAGATCAGCCCCTGCACACTGTCTGGAGTAAATTGGATGATATTCAGCCGGAACCAAAGTGGGACAAGCCAGACATACACAGTGAGCACAGCTACTGTTCTAAGAACACCACCTCCTGTCATGAATGCATCAAAAGGCAGTCTGACATGGACAAACTTAGAAAGGAGAACAGAGAACTAAAAAGACAATTAAAACATGGCAAGGTACATAGTAAAACATTTGTGACATCAATCGTGACCAAAAATGACAAGTCAGTGAGTCGCTTCACCGGAATTGCCTCCAAAAAGAAATTATTGTGTATTCACAAGTTTGTTGCCCCACAAGTAGCAAAAATGAGGTACTGGACAGGGAAACAGAAGTCCAATTCACCACACACTACACCAAGAGGAAAAGGTACTCCTCAAAAACCAGGGCCAACCAGAAACCAGACATCACTTCAGGAACTGATCCTCGTGTTAATGAAGCTGAGGTTAGCGCTGACGATCGCATTTCTCTGTAGTTTATTTCGGGTGTCTGCTAGCACAGTTTCCCCAAGTGTTTATTCACTTGGATTAAAAGGATGGCTGCCACATGATTGCAGGTTCCGTTAAATCTGAGTTAGATACAGACAAAAAGAGCAAAAAAATAAATATGGACATATATGCAAATAACATATTATATTAAAAATATTCAAGATAAACAAAAAACAAAGTTACAACAAAATGTAAGAATTTTAATTTTTCAGCAGATGTTTGATTGACACACTGCACTTTTGAATTGAAATTGTAGCCCCATTTAACAAATCAAACTTTAATTTTTCTGTTAGAACTATATTTTTTTTTCCACCAAAGTAATGGTCATCAATAGAGTGATGGAATCTGTCTCCTGAATATTTAGGGGCTTCTTTTTTTTAACAATGTTGACGTCGTCGGTCAGCCTGGGAGCTGACCGATGATGTCAATATTGTTAAAAACGAGGAGCCCTTAAATATCCAGTAAACAGATTTACATCAGTCTATGTCATCACTATCTACACACACCATCTACGCTAGTACCAGCTACAGAATATTCAAAGATACAGTTATCAATTAGAAAGTAAAGATCATGTTCTGTTTCTCATATTTAAACTAGGGGTCTAGTTCATTCTATTTCACTCAGTATTTGTTCTAACTACATGTGGTAATTTCCCTCGACACTACTTTTCTGCAATCTGTCAAGGTTAATTGCTGAGGCCTGAGTTTGCGCACTTACACAGCAAAACATGTACAATACGCATTTTGTATCTCTCCCGATTTCTTGTTGAGTGAAACCCAAACTTTCCATGGAATGTTCTTTATGCGCTGGGATGGAACACATTCTGTTCTCAAAAAGCAGTACTTGCTTTCAGGCGAGATGTCATGATACTCAAGTCCTTCACCCAACCAGAGGTAAAGTAACTGTAGGCCTTGCCTTCTTTGTAGTTCGACATCAGTCGTGTGGCAAGTGGAACATTGTCGATATTTCTCAGATACCAGCTGATATCACTTGACATAGTTGGATGCCACTTTGTAAGAGAAGACGTTTGACATTCCCAGTCCGTTAGGTGTGCTGGATCTGGCAAAACACTCCCATCCTTCGTTTGGAGAAGCTTTTCTATCACCTGCTTCTTCGCTCTCTCCTCTGTCACCGGCGAAGACAGGTGAACAGGTGGGTAGGTGTCGGGGTTTTGCAGCACTCTGTACACTGTAGCAACAAGCTCGTCCTTTCGCCCTGAAATCTTCAGTTTTCGTTTTCTCAGGAAGTCTTTCAAACTAGCAACCGTCCACAAACGAATGTCATCTATTGATATTCCTTCTTGTTCATTATCCATAACGTTGAAATGATAATCGCCAAAAATCAGAAAGATACTTGGAGTTTACGCAAACGCTGTATGTGTACGAGAATACAAGATTTCGCAATGCGTGCGGCATGTTGATACGATGCGATCCCATGCAGCAGTGAACGGCGCGCGGTGTGCGTCGAGTGTGACCACACAGCATCAGCTCCGGCTATGTTCATTTGACCTCTGACCGAATGACGTCACACACCTCCATTCGGTATTTATGAACTCGCTTATTGGTCGCAAAAAAAAAAGATAGATGTAGTGTTTGTGTCATCAGGAGAGGAGATCTTTTTTCATTGCGGGAAAAGAAAGCAAAAGACTTGGACAAAACGTCGCCAAGTTCCTCGACGAAACTGAGCTACCTGACCAGAAAACAACTTAAAGAACGGACAAGAAAGTTGCGTCATGAAAAAGAAAAAAGCGACAAAAAAATCTGTTCCTTGCAGAAGCAAGTTACATGCATCTTTCAGAAAGATAGTTTTACTGAACCGTCCAATGACAAGCTTATGCAAGATTTCATGTCAAACTGTAGTCAGGATCTTGATGATCTCCTTCCCCTAAACTCTGCAGGGCGGTACCTCTGGGAGGAACGAAAAAAAGCACTCCAGGTGAAGGGCAGGAGATAGATGAGGTGGAGCCGACTGTGTTGAGATGGTGTACTGTAATACACCATAAGTCTCCATCGGCGTACAAACTCCTGAGGGAAAGTAGGCTGTTGGTTCTCCCAGCTCAGAGTACAATACATATACATGTACTCATTACACTGAGGCCAAAACTGGGATTCATGAGGACATTATTGAGCAGATGGTCAAGGACATGAATACAAGTGCAATATTGTTTTGTTTTGACGGAATGAAACTACAATCTGGGTTGGCATTCTCCTCTTCAATGGGGAAGCTGATGGGATTTGTGGATGTCAGTGCCATTAATACGTAACTTAAATAGTTTCAGCAAAAGCTGGAAAATCAAAGCAGTGCAGAGCCATTCCCCACCACTCATGTATTTGTTGTGATGGCAAGAGGGATATTTCTTCAATGAAGCAAGCAGTTGCATTTTTTCCCATTAAAGTCACTACGGAGTACTGAAATTTATGATTGAGTTTTGGAAACTGCTCTTGCCTTGGAATGTGTTGGCCAGAGAGTGAGAGGTTTAGTCTCAGATGGAGACTCAATGAACCACAAATTTTACAAAATGTGTGGACATTTCAACTGGACAGTACATCCTTTGGATTGTAATAGACAAATATTTATTTTCTGTGATGTGCCACACTTGTGAAGACAACAAGAAATAATTTGGGGAATTCTGGGTTCTCTCGGAAAAGCC
>JZLH01S0099739.1:24090-34224 GCA_001188425.1 Eucidaris tribuloides
TTTTTATCCCAGAGCACGCCAAGATTACGAATTATAATTAAAGTGCGCGTATATATGTTTTCTTTCCATTTTATGTATCTTCTGAGTATAATAGGAGACTGCACTGTATTAGTCTATAATCTTTCCTCTTCGATCCCCATGTATGTTTATTATATGAAACGCCTGTCGTGACCACAAGTGTGTTCGATTGAAGCTTAAATGCAATCTGCTATATTTTGTTCAAAAATGAAATGAAATTAATAATTTATGATTTTCCTTAATACGTGGACTCGAATGTGGTAATGATAATGATTTACGATGAAAAAAGATCGTGGCTGAGTGGATAAGGCCGTGGCTTCCCGATCACGAGGTCCTCAGTTCGAATCCTGCCGCGGCCGGCGTTTGTGTCCCTGGAAACTTCATCCGCATCATCATTCACCTCTCTCCACCCATGAGTATAAATGGGTACATGAGAGAACTGAGAAAGCCATTTGTGAATGAATTAGTTCGTGAGCACCTAACAGGCAGCCGGACTGCAGGAATACATCTCAGGAGTAGAGGTGGCGCGCAATAATGTACAGGCCTAAATGCATTAATATCAGGGGGTAATGTGTGAAGTCGTGTTAGACAGTCTTTTCCCTGTTTACGCCGTGATACAAGACTTTATAAACCCTCACCTTTTATACCTTTTTCTTTAGAAATGAGCAACTATTATCCTTCCCCTCGAAATACTTATAGGCACGACTCAATGAAATGTGAAGCTCTCTTCATGTCTTTGCCTCAAGTTTTTGTTGCGAACAAATTATTTTGACAAAGCTTGACGAAAATATTGAAACTCTCGCACTAGTTATTGATACATACCGAGTGAAAACCACCCACTCGGAGTGGTAACACTTATTCAGTATTATATTTCTTTTCAATGACACTTGCATTGGCCACATTAATTAAAGCTCAGTGACATGATTGGGAGAAAAAATGTCTTTAGAACCAACTGGTTGAAAGATATACCAAATATACGCCAGCTGGAGTGGGAATCTCCTGGCAGGAAGGATTTGTTTTGAGTTGCTTAATTAAGGAGAATCAAACATAAACAGACCAGCAGTTTAATTTTCTCGAGGCTAGAGAGAATTAAACTCCATAGAAAGATTTGTTTGTTACAAGGCATACTGCATGGAAGTAATTTTAAAATAAGTCAACTTCTGACTACAAAATGTAATTCAAAGAAGAATCATTGCATGCGTATAGTTTACTTGATTCTAGAATAGTTTTACCCCAAGTTGAGGACTACCCCAATCATGTCACTACCTTTAAAAGTTTTACTTTGCATTCACTTTTATCAATTACAAGCAAAGAGAGGTGTATCTTAGCCACCGTTATACACACATAATGTCAAAACAGCTTGTAATTTGCACAGTTAGAGTTCCAGCTGTATTGCTGTTCTCCCCCGTCATTTATCCTGTTCTGGTTGTCTCCTCTCCATCTCTTTGAATTCCCCTCCGTCTCAGTTCCACTCTTATTCAGGGTCAAAAGTACCGATACTGTTGGAAAAAAGTAATAAATTATGTTCCACAAAAATAATGGTCTACGGATCAAAATCATCGATCAAATTTGAGGAATCAGTGTTCACCTTTGAACATTGTATTGGGACACATTCATTGATATATTAATATATTTTCACATTATAATGATAAGCTGGATATCTCCCTTTAAAGTAATAGGCTGACATCGTGGAGTTTCAATTTAAAACCGTCAAACTTTGATATCTGAATGGACTAGTGTTTAAATGGACAAATAAACACCCTGGAATACAACAGTTTGGAAAGTTATGCTGCCACTGGCAATATATGTATGAAATTCATTTCCACTCCGGTGGAGGATAAAATAGCCCAGATCTACACACAGTAAGTCTATGGGAGGAAATGGGCAGGTGAATCCGGTCAACTTTGGTGCTTGTATTTTCACTTTTTGTAAGCACTAAAATCATCATTTTGAAATCCCGGTTTGAAATACAGTTTTTGTCAGGGCTTCATGTTAGACCTTTATCAAAGACACTTAGAGCATGGAGGATTATGTAGCTCACAGTTTTTTTCAAATGTGATCTATATTGTTTCGTAATCGTTTTCGCCTGATTATATTCTGGCCAGGGTGGATTGTTTTTAAATCAATAAAATCAATTAAATTAATTAAATTAAAACAATTACTTTATGATTTTGTTTAAATCATTAAATTTAGTAAACATAAAGAAATACTGACTAAAATCGATCATGACTTTGTGACAAAAATGGGGAAAATACAAATCAAGTTTTAAAAAGTTTGGTATCTTTAAATGATGATTTGATTCCAAATCTGAATCAAATCAGCCCCTTTCCCACCCACGAGGGTGGGGGAGGGGGAGGGGTGTTCAGGTTGATTACTTGAAAAAAAATAAAAGTCGCTTTGAATTGGAAAAAACAACAACTTTTGTTTGTTTTATTCAAAGCGACTTTCGATGTTTTAAACTATTTTGAATAAAAAAAAATCACCCTAAATAGCCGACAAGCTGTGTATTTTATATTACATAATCGGTTGGTATTTATGTAAAGTGTTAATTAATACAAGTTTGCAAAGAAGACCGCTTGGTTGGAATATTCTAAATTACAATAATACCAATTACAACGATAAAGTATAACAAATTACAAATACTACCTATCCCTAAATAGTATTAATGTATAAAGTACGTCCTCAAAATAATAATAATAATAATAAAAAAATATATATATATATATATAGTTGCGGTGATCTTCTGCAAATACACTTGGAAACACCCGAGCGCGCAGTTATACAAAACTGTTGTATTGTGTATAAGGAGGCAACGCCCGATCGATATTTCATGCACTTTCTACCAGTAAACAACTTTTGATTAGCTTGCATCGCGATAACATGACCACATTTTTATTGAAGGCGTCCCAAAAAACTGTGGCTCTTTTTGCACGCCGCGGAAGTTCGAAATAAGGGTAGATACAATAAACATCACCGTCTTCGGGAACTCGCTTCCTTGTAATTTTAATTTCGTCATTGTAACTTCCGCCAACAAGTATGCGATAGGGTGTGATAACCCCAACAAATAGTCCGACACATTTATCAAATTAATAATACCGGAATTCTACTTAATATGGACTTCACTTTGCATGCGGAAATCTTGGTTATGATTTCACTGACCTAGCGATAGTATGTTCAGTTTGAGAAGTTGCCCATAATCGCTGAATTTCTTTGTGCGACCAAGCGTGCGGTGGTATTTTGTAAGAAGGTAGGCGATGATTGTGTGCGATGTGATAGGGTGTTGATCGCAACATCATTACGTAGTTCAGAGGGAGTAGTGTGCAAGTTACAATAGGTCGTGATTAAAATATTGAGAAGGTCGGAGTGAAAGGACAACGTGTAGAAAAACAAAAACGTTAGTTCTCCGCATCACACTAAACTGACTCAGTAATCGGGGCTTAAAGATTTGACACGGAATACGACATTCTGTGGTTCATGAGCTATTAATAATGACGAGTGATTGACTATCAAATCCGGGCGAAAGTAGCGATTCGTATCAAAACACCATCGCATCAGCGACTTGAGCTTTGCAGCCCCGCGTTCAGGTGAATCACCGCGCGGTCAGATACGGGGAGAAGCAGCTGCGGGAGGCATCAACACCAGCGCACCTGTTTTCTGCGTTGCTGGTGCCCGATTTCTCAGCTGGGGTTCACGGTTCTGCTGTGAATTTTTACCAAGATGGAATCGCTGGTTAGTGCTACCACTAAACATTTGGTGAGTTAAAATGAGCTAGTACAATTCTTCATCACTACTTTGCAACTATATATAGAAATAAACTTGTCCGGTATACCATGAGTGGTCAGATCACATTTTATTCAGCAATCACGCATCTGAGATCATAGGGACCTAACATGAATGTTGAGATTTTGTGAAGTTTTGCGTCAGTGAGTTTGATTTTAAGCTTGGGGTTGTAATAGTCACTGTTAATTCTTCATATTATGAAAGTGATTTAGTTAACCACAAGTGTACATAAATCTGATCTGATAAAAAAATTTGGCTTGGGTTTACCTATATTGAAATAGATTAGTGTGCTACAAAATTTCTAAAGCATTTTTTGTATCATGTATACTCCCTGATCTTCCATTTATTGTTCTAACATATAATATAAATTGTTTCAATATAATTTTCTTTTATGTCAAAGGAAAGTGATGGACATGTAATAGTGTGTCAGGAATTTACGTACAGATGGTGTGTATTTTATTTGTACTGTTTAAATGTCTAATAAAAAGTTTAGTTATGTACAAAGGAAGGAGCAAATTTTGACATTTTGCTCTTAAAGATATTCAACTAAGTGAGGCTTTTTGGGAACCAGGCAGAGCTATAATTTATGTGTATACAATTCACTGTTTTCATTTAAGTTTAAGGTATTAGTGTTAACTATAAGATTGATACCATTTATACCATTCATACCATACCTTTTTTTTCTACAGTCTCCAAGACATCTTGCAATGTATGAACGATCAAGACGAGAACTCCTAGAAAAGTACATTCACCAGAATGGTCAGGATGAGTCTGAGAGACTTGAGAGATCAATGAGAATGAGCGTAGATGCTGCTAGCGATGATGAACATGATAAAGAGGATGACACAAGGGAAAGTGCCGAGGATGAGAGGAGAAGAGTGGTCGAGGAGCAGAGACGAATCATTGAGGAGCAGAGGAGAATAGTCGAGGAGCAGAGAAGACGCATCGTGGAGGAACAGCGGAGGCAACTGATGGAGGAGGAGGATGAGGAGAGGAGGTTGCTGCTGGATGAGCAGCGGAGGAGACTGATGCGACAAGAGAGGCAGGAGGAAGAGGATGTTGAGGAGGAGGAGGACATGAATGATGACGATCGCAAGATCAGACGGGATGCTGCTCACATAGACCTCAACATGATGAGAGCAAACTCGCATCTCAAGCAGATGATTGATAAGAACATGCGCTACGCATCCGGCCAGGTGGAGGATGCGGTTGACCTCTCTCCTCGTCATACCAACGGGAGCATCCATGACAGTGACCATGAAACATACATGACCCACAAAGCCGCCCATCGAGGAAGCCCAGATCTTCCACATTCTTACATGAAGGCATCACCTGCAGACATTAAGAAGGAAGACAGTTTGGAGAAGACCGATATCGAGATGAGTGGGAAGGAGGAGGAGAAGCCAACTGGGATGGAGGACGGAGATGGGGATAAACCCCAAACAGAGTGGTCCTTTGAAGAACAGTTCAAACAGGTGAGAATAACGTGGCTTTATGATACCATGGGCATGGAGGCACGGCTTCATATGATGTACCATGCGCTACCCCGGGGTACTGGTGTACCGCGTTGTGTAGCACCCTCTTGTGTCCAAAAATGTATTATCTTCGGCTATGATCACTGAGATCAGTAGTTACGATGCAGAAGTTGAGCAAATGCACAACGACAAGATATAAACTTACAAAAAGTGGGTTGAAAATGAAGCTAAAGCTATTTTTCACACTTCAAACATATACTTGTACACAATTTTGTAATCCAGGGCACAGTGCTAAAAAAATATATAATTCAACAAACTGGTGGATTTCTAGAATGTACCCCAGGGTATCATTTATGTCATCATATCAGGATTTTAGAATGAAATTGAATCAATGGTTTGAAAAAAAGTAACCTGAATGGAAATGCAATTTGATTCCTAAAAAAGTTAACCTAAAATAATATTTAATTGAATTCTGTAGATTTTTTTTTATTCAGACACAGTATCAAGATATAGGTCGTACTTAATTTTATGTTAGTATTTTTGATAAGGTAAAATTTGGTTGTTAAGAATTTTGAATTTGGGGGAATTGACATCCTGTAGCATCTGATACCTGACATGGTATCTCATTCCTTTTTTTAAATGGAAAAAATACCACTACCTTATTTGAAACCAGTTCCTAAAATTAAAGAGCACTATAGGAAACAACTACGAGAGTCTGTCTACATACATGTATGAAGTATGTATCCAATCTATCTATCCATCTATCGATCTACTGTCTATGTATCTATCTATCTATCTATCTATCTATCAATCTATCTATTTATCTATCTATCTATCTATCTATCTATCTATCTATCTATTTATCCATCTATCTATCTATCCATCTATCTATCCATCTATCTATCTATCTATCTATCTATTTATCTATCTTTTTATTTATTTATCTATCTATCTATCCATCTATCTATCCATCTATCTATCTATCGATGTACTGTGTATGTATCTATCTATTTATCTATCTATCTATCTATCTATCTATTTATCTATCTATCCATCTATCTATCTATCTATCTATCCATCTAACTATCCATCTATCTATCTATCTACCTATCTATCTATCTATCTATCTATCTATCTATCTATCTATCTATCTATCTTTTTATTTATCTATCTATATCTATATATCCAATCCATCTATCTTGCCATAAACAACAAATACCTCAAAATTGAGTTTAATTAATTTTGAAGATCACTGAAAACTTGACCAAGTAGGGATTACAATTTTAACTCGTTGGAGAGTAAGAATGAGATATCTTGGGCTTAGATCTGCAGAAAATGCATGTTATATGGAAACAAAATTATCTCCTTGGGGTTAAAGTGTGTATCTGTAATTAACATGAAAAATGGTGGCCTGTGGATAGTATCTATCAGTTTTCTAAATCTTATGCCAATGATAGTATGTGATACATTTGTGATTTTTCTATGAATGTTGGCATGTGAAAACACTAAAAACATTTTTTTTTTAAAGATTTGTGTTGATCACAGTAGACTTATGATAAAATGAATTTCAGATAATCAAGTAAATTTAATACCTGGTATGTAAAATAATATCTTTTGTTTGATAATCACATATTCTTCTTCCTAACCATTAACTTACCTACTGATTGCAATTCTTCTAAGTGAGTCTTAACTTGGACCTAGCCTGTATAACACAACTTATAATAACATCCTGAATGGATGGTGAAAAATGTGTTTTCAAATTTGTGAAATATACACTTTTGATGGATTTAAACAGGCTTACTATCGTTATAGCAATAAGGCACATGCACACATTTCTAAACACACTACAAAATCTTTGCTTGTAAGTGGGGAATGGGGAAAAATGCAGGGATGAAGTATAGTAAATCAGTTTTGAGCTGTAAGGCACAGTGGTGATAATTCTGTTTATCTTCATTCATTCAATACAATACCATGTTTTATTTCCCTGCAGTTGTATGAATTATCACCAGATCCAAGAAGGAAAGATTTTCTAGACGATCTGTTCAATTTCATGCAGAAAAGAGGTAAGTGTATTTAGAAATATGTTGATGATAAGAAACTTAAAAAGTGAGCTTTGCAAATGGAAATAATTATAATCATTTTAACCATTACAGATTTCAAGGTTTCATTGATGCAGGTTTTGACAACTCACATCATGAAGCACTAGGTTAACAGAATATAATAAATAAATTAAATTACAATTGTAAAGTAAAAATAAGAATAATAATATATTAATTTAAGACATAACTAACTTAAAGAAATAATACAAATGAAAAGTTCAATTAGTTCAGTACTATAAACTTATAAGTAAAATAGAATAAATACAATAAAGTACTTGAACAGTTATGAATAGATAGTTTGATATGAATATTTAAATCAAATGCCACAAAAGTGGCAGCTGAAAAGAAATATTATTCACATATATGTACAGTGTATGTGAGAAGTGTTTCAAACTTTCATAGTTCAAATTCATAGTGATGAACAAAAAATACAAAGTTATATATTGCCACTGGTAAAGTGTAACCTGCAAAAGATATTTTACAGCCACTGAATGTATCTAAAAACATGATAATTATAAATATTATTATTATTATTATTATTATTATTATTGTTATTATTATTATTATTATCATTATTATTATTATTATTATTATTATTATTATTATTATTATTATTATTATTATTATTATTATTATTATTATTATTATTATTAGTAGTAGTAGTAGTAGTAGTAGTAGTAGTAGTAGTAGTAGTAGTAGTAGTAGTAGTAATAGTAGTAGTATTGCTACAGTGCACTCCTGTTACTAATTCAGGTCTTAAAATTATTATATCTTTATATGGGTAATTCCATGATTAGTTACATTACACTTCATGACAAACTTCACTCAACATTTGGCTCTTACATGAATATGCTTTGATATTATTTTTCTGTTTTGGTTCTGTCAGTTCTCTAGACTTCACAACATCAAGCAAAATCATGAGACATATTTCAGTGGGTAATAACAAGAACTTTAATTATGGTTAGTTACGATACGTAAAGAGGACATGGAAAAAAATGACAAGTCTTTGTCCTCAAAGTTTCCCCAACCTGTTTTCAACTGAAACAAACTGTGGTATTCATGCTATTTCTGGTGTCTTGGTAAGTCATTTGATATATAACTTATTGATAAAAATCTTTTCATTTTTAGCTGCAACATCAAAAACATGGTTAGTTATGTTACGGTTAGTTACGTTACATTTTGTCCATCCACATAAATTTGCGTTTATTCATGTCTTTTTCAGATTAAGTTTGCATATGTGGGGCTTCATTACTTTCAAAAATATGTAAAGAGGCTGAACATTGGCATGGAAAAACTGCAGAACAAATGATAGTTTTTCATAAAAAGATTTAGTCACACTAGTCCCATGTGGTATTTCATGTATGGTTCTGATTCTCCTAGAGGGCTGTTGAAGACGTAAAATTAGAGTGGAAATGATGTCCCCCATTGTTTCTTCATGATTCATACCCATTCAAACCATTAAAATGAATAATATGATTCCAGATAGAGCAATTTATATAATTTGTGATTTGTCCAGTAATTCACGAATTGCCCATATATTACTTAAAGGCCTTTAGTACAGCTTTGGTCAATCAGACCAATTTTTTGCAGATTTTTCACAAAGTATTCTATTGTCACCCCAGACATCGGAAAACAACATCAAACCTGAACTAAAAATGGTTAAGTGACAATTATGATGTTTAGATTATAAGAGAGCATCTGGTGGTATGTACATTACCAATGGGAAATCTCTGGGTCCCCCCTGAGATTTCACATTTTGTGTAATTTAAAAAAGTGGGCGAGTTTCAGAGTCAGCAATTTTCAGGCATTGACAGATCATAGGTGTATTCTAAAAAACATAAATTCCTTTCCCAAAACTATACTAGGGCTCTATTCAATCATGAAATGTTGATACAACAAAAGAAAACTACCGGTCCTGAGGACTTTGTTATATGGGAGTCACCTGTAGTAGTAGTAGTAGTAGTAGATAGTAGTAGTAGTAGTAGTAATAGTAGTAGTAGTAGTAGTAGTGTAGTATTATATTATTTATATTATTATTGTTATTAACATTATAATTATTATTATTGTATTTTTGTTATTGCTTTACTATTCATTGCATATCATTTGTGTATTAACTTCAATGAGGTTTTTTTCATAAGGTTGGATTTTTACCACCCCTTGGTAGCTTAGTCCATGTTTTGATCAGTTATCATTATATAAAAAGAAATGATTGAATGGGTAAAGTGAAGGGCACTAAGTGAAGAATAACAATAGTTACTATAAAAAACACTATTTTCCTGAAGTAGACCCAGTATAACAGTTAACTGATTTGGTATTGATGTGTATTTGAAGCAACTCATGTTGGTGCCTAAAATCTGTAATTATTAACAAGATTCCATTGAGGGGTATAGATTAGCAAGTTGTAATCAAATTTTTTTATATTGCATTACCTAATTTATGATTGTTTCTTAATTCTAATTCCACATAACTGGTCTAGACAAGTTTGTAATGAGCAGTATAAACATTGACATGTGGTCCAAATGGTACAAAATCAATAGCAATTACAGTGGTGTGGTGGATTTAGTTGTACATCTGTGATACATTAATGTTGTAAAGTATGTTTGATTATATTTGTGGGTAGACAGCTGGCGGCAAAATGTAATGAACATTGAAACATAACTATGTTAACCCATTCATCCCCAGAGAGTACATTAAATTCAAATATTTCATTAGCGCTGCTTTATACGTGTACATGTATTACAACAAGCTCAGTGTTATAGAAA
>JZLH01S0099739.1:58362-72972 GCA_001188425.1 Eucidaris tribuloides
TAAATTCTCTGCACTTCCTAAGGTGGCAAAGTACTGATTTGATGGCTAACTATTTTGAATTTTGATCAAAAGAGTATTTTTATTCAACTCTCTTTATGCATTACATAGAACGTAGTTTGCACTGCTCTCCATGGAGCTAAAATATGTCTCACAGTAACACAAAAGACAGCACGAAATTGCCAGCTGTTCTTAGGTATCTTTTCAATCGCTCTGTTTGGCAATGCTAGGAGCGGCATGTCAGTACGTACTCAGGGCAGAAAGGCACAGGCTGGGCCTTTGTAACGTGGAGTACATAAATATTTCATAATTTGCTCTAGTAAAATGGAGGTACAAAATAGTCCTGTGTGCAGCTCCTTACGCATTCCGAGACCCTCACACGCCGATCTTTTTGGGCCTCAATTCAGCTCAATGCCAGAGAAATCCACAATAACCGATGGACCACTCTGGTCAATGATAGCCTTTCGCACAATTATGTTTACTATTGTAACTATATTAATTGATTAGCAATCCCAATCGAAACTAATTTAACCGTCTTTTGTAGATTTCACATATTTGTATTAGATGTTGTCGTATCCCAGAAACTTCAGAAAGCAATGGTTAATTGTGTCGCTGGATAAATAAATGAATGAATAAATAAATAAATAAGTAAATGAATAAATGTGACCTGTCACCACGATAGCCTGATAAAGCCGCACATCTTATTAAACATGAAAATATAAAGAAAAATACTTTGGACGAAAAATATGAATATTTCAACTTTTATAAAATGTGGAAGTCATTAAACTTTAGATTTTTGATCATGTGTTATTTTCACATTTTACATTCTACTTACAATATTTTGTACTTTCTTTAGTTACAGAGTGTGCGACTTTATCAGGGCTTTGTGGTGACGGGTCACAAATAAATAAATTAAAAATATCCAGTTATAAGGTTGATATATTATAAAACATTAATTCCATTTTTTTCCTTGTTCTTGTTCTTTTTTCTGTTTGCTTAATCTTCTTTTTTCTTCTTTTTTTTCTTCTTCTCCTTCTTCTTCTTCTTCTTCTTCTTCTTTTTCTTGATCTTTGTTTATTTTTCTTTTTAGAATGGAATTCAATTTTACACAGCCTTTTTTACAGTCTTACTAATATAAGTAAAGGTTCACTAAACATCTTGGTTTTTGGTACATGAAGGTTGCATAGGACTGCTCTGAATTACCTTGAATTACTTCTGCATTACAAAAAAAAAATCAATGAAGATTACAATAGGTTGTCTTTAAAAGGTTTGTATCATCCAACAAACAGTGAGAACTACTGTACATTACGTACTCTGACTTTTAATTGGCTAACTCCGCAGGCCTATCTGTGAATGAGTTTTATAGTATCAAGATGATATACTAGAGATATGCCAGTTATGCACTTGACAGAAATGTTCAGGCAAAATGTGGCTGAATAGACAGATATACAGACAGTATGATTATAATATGATGCAATTAGATATAAAATAACCAGTGTTGTAGTCAAGACCAGGCCATACGAGACCAAGACCAAGACCAAGACCAGACACCCCGAGACCAAGACCAAGACCAAGAAAAAGAGGTCCGAGACCAAGACCAGCAGTCCAAGACCAAGACCAGCACTTTCCGAGACCAAGACCAAGACCAAGACACTAATTTGTGCATATTTTGAGGATAACGTTACTGGTTACTCAGCATGAAATGCCTACTGCTTACACATTGCAATTAGTCTGTAATAGGATTTTTAAAGATTCAATAAAATTAACAGTTAATGAAGAACATTACAAATTATATTTTATTTGTTTCATTTGTCACTTACATGTAAAATATCTCCCAAAGTTTAACGAAAATAGGCCTATGACTACGCGTCAATATGATAGCTACAAATTGCACAAACGACTGAGAAATTTTAAATTAAAAAGAATACCTTTTCCCATGAGCATAATTTTGCCTGAGCTACTGAAATACATATCAGATAAAGAAAATAAAGTGGTTATAATCTTACTTCTTTCATTCATTAGTGCTTTTTCTTCATTCATTCTTGATTTTCTCTCATTTCTATATCTTTCTTCCTTTTTTCTCACTTTTTTCATTCATTCTTTGTCTTTTTTTTCTGTTTTATTCCTTTCTATTTGTATTTCGTTCATGCAGTTTTTTTTATTTCATTCTACCCTTTTCTCTTTCTTTTTCTTTTATTTGCTAATCTTTTGATTCTTTATTCTTTTATTCTTTATTGTTCTTTTTTCTTTCTTTCTGCCTCTTTACCATGTCTTTCCTTTTCTCCTTTTCTTTACTTCATCCTTTCCTTTTCTCTCTTCTTGCTTACTTTTTCTCTTTCTTTCTCCTTTTTCTCTTCTTCTCTTTTTGATTAAATCCATTTTCCTTCCTTCTTTCTTTCTTTCTTCCTTTTTTTCATTCATTCTTAATGTCTTTTATTCATATTTCCTTATGTTCTATCTTTCTTCCTTTTTCTTACTTTGGTCTACCTTTCATTCATTCTTTTTCTTTTCTTGTTTTATTCCTTTCTGTTTTGTAATATTTCATTTTTCTTCTGTTTTTCTTTCATTCTAGCCTTTTCCCTTTCTTACTTCTTTAAAAAATTTTGTTTCATTCTTTACTCTTTTATATTCTTAATTCATTTTTCTTTGATTCTACATGTATGTCTTTCCCTTGTCTTCATTCCTTTCTCTTTTTCTTCATTTTATCCTGTCTTTTTCTCTTTTCTCATTTTTATTTCTCTTTCTTTGTCTTCTTCATTTGATTTTTTCTTTCCTTCCTTCTTTCTTTCTTCTATCTCTTCTTTTATTCGATGATGTTATCTTTTTTTCCACCTTCCTAATCAGTGTTTTTAATATTTCTTAGTCCTGGCATATCATGTGACATGCGTCAATTTTCTATTTTTACTTTTTTTTTCTTATTGGATTTTACAAGTCGTTCTTTCTTTATTTTCCTATTTATGTTTTCTTTGCTTATCATATTGATCTCTATTTCTTTCAATCTTTTCCGTTTCTTTCTTTCCGCGTTTCATTTGTTACTTTTTCTTCCGTTACATTTTTAGCGTTTTTAATTCTTCCTTCCATATACTTTTTCTGTTGTTTCTAACCAATGTCTGCTTCCATGTTCAATTATTAAAAGGAACAACTAGAATACTATTGCATCACGAGAACCCACGATTTTCGGTCCTTGTTATTGTGTAGAAGATACTTTTTTAAAAACTATGTCTTGAACGCACTCTTGCATCGTTGGACACCGCCCTAGTAACAGGTGAGTCTCCAAAAAACTGTGCAAGTGCAAAACACACTTCCTTGGCAAATAGAAAATTATTCTTGTGACATGATGTTACATCACGTCAGAGCAAGTCTTAGCTGTTGAAATTTGTTAGTTGTTGTTATAATTGCTTAGTCATTAAATCTTGAGATAATGTTAATTTAAATTAGAAAGGGTTAAAAATCACAATTGCTGCACTTACTACCAGTATCTTGTAAATGTGACCATGAGTGATTTCCACGCCTTTATGTAGTTTAGCAACACGATCTCCGAAGAATAAAACAAGCCAATTTATGTTGATATAAACAGCGTATTACAGCAGTACTTTCTACTGTCAAACAGGCGTGTTTTCTTACAGAAAAATTGTTGGAAACGGTTGTATCTTTTCCAGAATCGAAAAAACCGTATTGCCCTTAAACCAAGCCTGTTTCTACAGAACGAATAATGCCGATTAACTCCGATCCGGCGTCCAATAACGCATCAACGCGGAAATTGGGAAATTCACACCTATAATGACCTTCTGCAATGCATTGTGGTATATGAACTGTCCAAAATACTGCATCACAGGCACGTATTTTCACACACGACCGGCACGTGACCCTGACTTTCGCCAGAGACCCGATACCGCTTTCGTGTGTGTTTCTACAGAAAAGTTAAACGATATAACAACTACAATACACACCGACTGGAAGGTGGTTATGAGAAACCGTATTTCATCAGATACGGTTTATCAATAAACCGCATCGCGTCTGTTTCTACAGGATAGTTTTCCGGAATCCTGGATACTTACGCGGGTAATAACGTTTAACGATTTTCTGTAGAAACACACCGAAAGTGGGCGCTTTTCACATGAACACAATGCTGCACCATGTCTCAATAAATTGTGCAAGCAAAAGGCACTCTCTTCAGCACTTAGAAAATATTCTTGTAATTTGATGCTTACATTAAAAGTCATAGCTTTCAAATGCTGTTTGTTTTGTTCAATTTGCTTGTTTTGATCTCAAGATTATCTTGTAAACAACAAAAAAGTGGAATCACAATTGTGTCACTTTTACGGGAAGAGGGCCTGATGCTATCATTGACGGTACTAAAAGTGGCACTTTTTTTTTTACCTTTTTGTTGGTAACTGCACATATCTCAGGATTAAAACAAGCAAACTGAACAAAACAAACGGTATTTATAAGGTAAGACTATGCCACTGATGGTCATGTAAGCATAACATCACAAAAATGTTTTTCTCATCACCAAAGAGGCCGCTTTTGACTTGCACAATTATTTTTGTGACACACTGTATACATGCCGCAAAATTGCAGTTTGTACATGTACAACAATAAAGATTTTTATGTAAAATCAAATTAGTTGCTGGTCTCGGGCTGGTCTCGGCCAAAAAAATCTGAGACCAGAAGATTCGAGACCAAGACCAAGACCAAGACCAGAGGGTTCGAGACCGAGACCGAGACCAAGAAAGAGCATGCTGATCTCGAGACCGGTCTCGAGACCAAGACCAGTCTCGAGACCTCCAACACTGAAAATAACAGTTAAAATTAAACTGCAGCACAGTCTAGTTGGCCTGTGACATTGACTTGTTTAATATTTGTGTCAGAATGATAAGGATATCTTCGTTTTAATGGGATTTGAGCAACCTGAAAACAAGTTTTTCAAAGACATGGCATGTTCCTTGTCTTTGAATGAATTAACTTAGCATTCGTGGGCACATGTAGTAATGGCTGTCCTTGATAGATATATAAGCTTGTTTACTAGATTGGGATAAACAAAAATGGAAATCAATAGGTGTGTCTGAGGCTCGATGTTAGGCCCGATCCTAAAGTTAGATACAATGGAATACACCTGTCATCACCGCTTGAAAGAAACATACAGCTGACATATGTAAGTTCTTGTTCCTGCTTTGTTGGGAACATGTGCTTCACAAAACTGTAGAGACAGAACTAAAGAGATATCGATGCGCCATCACAAAGACGGAACAGGAAAGTCATTAGAAATAAAACCGGGTAACATGTAATTGACAATAGTCGAACAAGGAGCAAGCACCCCGCTTTTGCCGTTAAGTTTCGTAATACCCTTCTCAGCTCTCCCCCTCACCGCCATCAATTTTTTATCGACGTAGCTATTGTCCTCCCGGTTTGATCCTGTCCGATTCGCGGGACAGGATTTTGTTCCCATCAATAAAAGAACGACCGAGGATGTTTGCCCGAGGCGAGGGATTTTCTCAGACGCACTATAGAGGGGGGCGAGGAATCGTGGAGTTATTGAATCTTTATTGAGAAGGGGTTGAATGCATCTCCGTTGCGTCAGCTCGCACTGGGGACTTGATATCAAAACATGTACGTAACAATTACAGCCCCCTGTGGTCTTCATGCTAAATTAATCATTTACGCTAAAAATCAATATCTCGATGATGGTCAGCAAGTTGTAAACAATTTTGGTCCGACTGTGCGAAAGAGGGTAGCAGTAGGCGAGAACAAAGGGCCGGTGTGTGAGGGAATTTGTACTTTGCGTCCAAGGCTTTGTCTTGCTGTGCTAAGTGGCCAGGCATTATATCGAAGATGTACAATTAGGCCAGTTTCCTGTATCAATGCAAATGAATTAGGCCTTTGATATACGGTTTCCACCCGTGTTACATTAAGACAATACTCCGTTTTATGCGGCTTTTCCTGCCGTTGCATACGAGGTGATTAGATTTGGAGCGTGTTTTCCTAAACCCATATTTTTGGCTTCCTCTTCTCGTCAATGTCTTATTATTTTCCATCACCAGGCCAATTTGAATAATAATCTGACCTAATATATAATCCTTTCTCTCCTTGTATTCAAGCAGTAAAATGGAGATTGGATTTCTAATTGCACTCTTATATCATGTTGTCATCACCATTCTTACGCTCCACGGGAGGTTTAATCAGAGATTTAATTTTAACAAGGTGACTGGTCTCCATACTCACAAACAAAACAGTTATATATCTGCTTACATTTCTGATATGTTATTCTCCAGATTCAGGGTCTAATTAGCACAATAAGTCTCAACAAGTAATCACATGTTGTGTGAGGTGTTGACTGGTTTAGTTTCTTTCATAATGTGATCATATAAGTTTGTGTGTAATATTTGCCAAGATATTTAAAATATTATTTATATTATTATAAAAGTGTATAAATTTTAGCTTTTTAGTGCTGGTCAATCTTATGAAAATATTTCAAATTAATCGTCAAAGGAAAGGGACAACAACAACAAAATACTGTCAGACAGCCAAAATTTGGGAAAAACAATTGTGAAAATGTTAACTACATGTATCCTTCCCATTTTTTTTTTGAAATGTCAGCATTCCTGAAACTATTGGATCATGTATAATAATTGTCTTGAGTTCCTTTCAAATGGATAGACTATACAACTGAAGGAGATACTAGATCAGTATTACTTTATCTACCACAGCATTGGTATTGAACTCGTCATTGTTTTGTATGAAATGGCAGTATTAGCGTTCAGTTCTAAAATTTGTGAGTCCAAAGATAAGGGCCTATAAATGAATACATCCCTTGTGAACTCACCTTGAACTCATTCATTTTCCTGACACTGACACAAAGATAAAGATACATGTATAATAGACACAGACAAACACACACTAATATTCCCACACAAAATTGCTATAGTAATTAAATGGCTAAAGTAGTTTGTTCCAATTACATTAAGTCAGAATATGCATGAATTGGTTAAGAAACAATCGGGTAAATAGTATTTATACCATAATTAAATACTTTATAAATTAAGTACCAAATAAACAGGAATTAAATTTCAATTTCAATTTCAGTTTCCATTTGATACATTTTGTACACCAATTAAATCTCCCACAAGTTTCTTTTAAATTCTCTTTCCAGGAATGCCCGTCAATCAAATCCCCATCATGGCCAAACTAAATAATCAGCATTTCACTTTGCCTTTCAGTTTCTACTTTATATATTTTGTACACCAATAAAATCTCATGCATTTACAATTAAAATTAGTTGGAAATTTCATTTGAATTCTCTTTTTCAGGAACGCCTGTCAATCGAATTCCCATCATGGCCAAACAAGTTCTGGACCTGTACGAGCTCTACAACTTAGTGGTGGCCAAGGGAGGGCTGGTTGAAGTCATCAACAAGAAACAATGGAGGGAGATCACTAAGGGACTCAATCTACCTGCATCCATCACCAGTGCTGCTTTCACATTACGTACACAGTAAGTGGGCACTTTTGTAATTGAAAATTTTGTCATTTTCACTGCATTTTTATCTAGAAATCTGTGTTGTCCAAAGAAATGAGGAATGGAGATTTGTTAAATGGTTGTGTTTAGTAGTCTGACGACTTAAGTCGCGAAAAGTCGTGTAGTCGCGACTATGTGTAGATAGTCGCGACTACGACTATCGGAACGCAATAGTCGACTTTTTATCACATGTTAATTTGTATTAACTCTTAACATGCCAGAGGAATTTAAGCCTTTATGGACTTCATGTGTATTATTTGGTGCAGATCTGCGACTTTGGCACTTTAAGAGTTAAAAACTGAGTCAAAAGACGTAAAAATTGAACAGAACTACCAATCATTGTGTCATGACAAATGATAGTATTAATTGTGTATGTGTACGGCTGCTTTATCTTTTGACTCTTTATTCTTTTCCTTTACGTTTTTCATTGTGAATCGGCCATAATCTATCATCAAACAGAACTGCCAAAATGTACTTGGATCAGCCTATAATCGTGCAATATGCTATCATGCATGTGTTGCCGTATACGTTCGGGATACGTTGCACTCACTGCGACTCCGACTGCGACACCCATGCACCCTACACCACCAATCATGAACACACTAAGACGTTGAACACCGATAGTCGACTAATAGTCGTAGTCGCGACTATTGGTGGGCGACTAGTCGACTGTCTAAAATGCTGAAGTCGTGCAACACTAGTGTTTAGTATGAGCAGCCAATAATCATCTGTAGCCTATCTGAAGTATTTCATCTTTTCTTTATGAAATGAAAGATCAAATAAAGATGTGTACCTTATGTGATGGCATCTCTGCATCAGGTATGACGGGAACCATTTTTGCCTCTAGATTATTGTTCAATTTAATGGTTTTTTTTACTTTATACATTAGTTATTTCTAAAAAAAGATGGAAATGGGTCAGATTGTGTAATTTATAGGTCATTAACTTTATTTAGATTGTTAAAAATGGTTGATTTCATTATTTTTTATCATACCCACATGCCTATTATGTATTTTATTTTAAGAATTCATTTCATTTCATTATTTTTTTTATGCATACCAATTGTCCATTAGACCTATCACATATTCACTATAAAAGATCAATATTCTGCATTATTTCTTGATTGTTAAAAGTTGTTGTCTGAAAAACTTCATCCTTGTCGCAACAGATATAGATTATTACAATCTGAAAAATTCATTCACGTACAATTTGATTGTAGCACCAATCAAAAGACCAGCACAGTGTCATAAACCTACTCAAAGTTATATGTTTGTTGTTCAGTCATTAGAGTTTCCAGCAACATGTATTATTACTTTACAGGATGCTCTGGAATTGCCTATTTTGATTGACAACTATTGTAAAAAAAATAATCCTTTATCAAAAGGGTCTTTTTGAGGGAGATTTCACTATTTGTTTTGCACCTTTGGTGTGTCAGGCAGAGATTATTTGATAAATCCTGGAGTTTTGCAGATTGACAGCTCTGTAATATCCATGCATTAGAGCATTAGTGTTTGTCACATATAACCACATTCAAGCATTGTAATGCAGTGTCAAAAATTGTCATGGGGGCTTTCATCTTGTGGTTGAAAATGAAATGCATTCCTGCCTTCTGTATTAATTAGTGTTTGAGATGCTGAATTCTGTGGGTTCTGTATGAGGTCATGATCATATCCTATTAAAGCCCTTAGTCTTGGTTGGTTAGGCCCTGGTCACACTAGCAGTTGCGACTACCTGCGATCAAGTTATGACGAGTTATCGCAGGTGATCGCGAGGGTTCGCACGTAGAACGTGCGAGTTATCGTACGACAACCATGGTGATCACTTGTGAATGCAGGTGAACATACGATAAAAAATAGGTTTTCAAACCGGTTAAAAAACCTGGCTGCGATCAAAGTGATCACAAAGAGGTGGCAAGTCATCGCCAGTAATCGTGTGTGCATCGTGCAATCTTTGTACGATAATCGTGCCACTAATCTCAAATCCAGGAGGGAATTTACATAGATACGAGTAGTGGCAAAGTGATCGCTGGCAAACGTATGTCAGATGGCAGCTCATCGTATGATACATGAACTTGACTTGCGAATACCTGGAGTGTGATGAACACATTTTTTATAGTATTCATAACTGTTGCTGCTGCATTATGTATTGTGATATAGTATGGAACATTTGGAGCACCTCAAATATAAATTCCTTATTACTGCTACAAAAGCGTGTGATTCGTAATGTTACCCATTCTCATTATTTATCTCACACTTAACTATCGTTTAAATACTCTGAGAATACAACATACACACCTTACAAACAGGCATATTTATGTATACATACACTTTTAATTAATACTATTATTTTATTCATCAAATCATATATATCATGTTGTTTTGTTTGTAATTATTACATTGAAAAAAATTCAGAAATAAAAAAACAAAATCTAAAATCTAATAAAGCGAAGGCCACAAGTGGGGGTTGGTGTACATACATTTATCATTCCATTCTGACTTTTCTTCAGAAACGCATAATTTTGCGTATGTAAATACCAAGTGTGACACCATTTCAAACAAGTGAACCCACAACGTTCGTGCGATGGATGCAAGTTATTGTACAATTAATTACCATTTATCGTAGGTGATCGCACGCATAACTGCCACTAGTCGCAGCTATTCGCACGTTTGTGTGCCATTAGCCGTAGGTAATCGCACATTTGCCCACCACTTGCTGCAGGTGATCACACGACTGGCTGCAACTTGTCTCGGGTGAACGTGCAACTAGTGGTGCGATTATTGGCAGGTGTTCGTGCGATTACCTACGGCAAGTAGGTCGCACAAGTGTGACCAAACAGCGCAAATTGTGGGAGTTACTTGCGATCTGGCTGCGGAGGCCCTTGTCGTGCGATTCATTTGATCGCAGGTAGTTGCAACTGCTAGTGTGACAGGGCCTTAGGCAAATTTTTCATCAATCTTTCATAAAGTACTCTATTGTTACCCCAGCATCAGAAAACAACATCAGACCTACTGAAAATTGTTTATAGTGACAAATTGTGCTGTTTAAATGATGTGCGAGGAGGAAGTGGTATGTTCATTACCCATAGGAAATGTCAGGGGTCTTCCCCTCCCCCCTTTCCCAAACATTTTACATTTTGAGTAGCTTTTTGATAGTGGAAGACTTTCAGATCTGCGAGCAATGTTCTGGGTATTGCTAGATCACAATGGTCTATCTAAAAACATAATTGCAAATAATTTAATTTTTACCATAATTTACCAAAACCAAACTGGGACTGGTGATTTTAGAATTAAGTACAATGTTTCTACTGTGAAAAAAACCAAACAAATTCTCCCATCCTTCTACAATTACTATGAGGAATTGCTGTGATAGACAAATGTATTGTTCAGATTTCCATGGGTTGACTTTTTATTACAGTCATACGGTCATACTGTCATACCGTCATACTGTCTTTTAAAATTTGCTGGTTTACACATGCTCTTCTCTCCTGCTATTCTGAATATACACCCTCACTCATTTGGTTTGTACAACATTTGGAATGTTCAAACTTGTGTCCTCTTCCTTTAATACCACATGCAATAAATGGTACCCTGGGAGGATAAGGCACCAAATAGAAATCTGCCATTTTGTTGAATGATTATTTTTTCAGCACTGTACCATGGGTTACTATTTTATGGAAAGGACATTTTGCAATGTGTTTTCAAATTAAAAAAAACAACAACTCTTCTTGGATAAAATTGTTTTTGGTTTGTGGCCTGTATGCAACCCTGAAAATCTTTAAAGACTTCAACATCACTTTCATTTGACTCGTTGTCAGTTGTGCACTGGTGCACGCTACATGGCACTGTTGTACTTGAAAGGGACACCAGATAATGCTACAAAATCTGGTGGGTACTACATAGTGCATCATATAACAGACCTATATTTTGTTTCCATCCATAGATACATGAAGTACCTTTACCCATATGAGTGTGAAAAGAAGAGTCTGAGCTCGCCGTCCGAACTCCAGTCAGCGATTGACGGTAATCGTCGTGAGGGGCGTCGCCCGTCATACCACAGCCCCCACATGCTGCCCAGGCCGCCCACCATGGCATATCACGGCCTGGATCTACACACACCCAGTGGCTCTCCACCACCTACCATGATCCCACATCCACATCCCCCAAAAACGGTTATGGCTTGCATGCAACGAGAATATCCCCATCTACACACCAGTATGTACACATATGGACAATGGTTCCTGATAAATTGTTAAAGGAATGCAATTCTTTTTACATCTACGTAAGACAAATTTTTCTCCAGGTAAGTTTTAACCCCCCCCCACCTCCATAACAAAATGAATAAATGAAAACATAAATAAATGAAATAAATAATTAAATGAATAAGTAAATAAATAAATAAACAAAAACAAAATATCAAAACAAATAAATGTAAAATGAAATGGAATTACCTTAAATCTTTGAATAGGTTCATCTGGAACAATAGTCATAATAAATTAGATAAATTTCATTGCTATTCCAGCAGCTTCTTCAGACTGGCAACTCATACCTTTTTTTAATGGAATTTTCATAAACTAACTAACTAACTAATTGCATAAATCAATCAATCAATCAATCAATCAATCAATCAATCAATCAATCAATCAATCAATCAATCAATCAATCAATCAATCAATCAATCAATCAATCATCAATCAATCAATCAATAAATAAATGAATAAATGAATAAATGAATGAATAAATGAATAAATAAAATAAAATAAATAAATGAATAAAATAAAATAAATGAATAAATAAAATAAATGAATAAATGAATAAATAAATGAATAAATTAAATAAATAATAAATAAATAAATAAATAAATAAAAGTCAATGCCTGTGCACTAAGCATTTGGCTTTCATGATGAAAAGAAGATTACATTTGTATGTCTGTTAGGTCAAAATAAATTTGAGTACAGGATGACATAAATAAAAACATGGATTATTAGCAAACATTTTATTATCCAAAATCTCTTTCTAATATAAAAGACTGAATATTGAACATTTTATTTTATCTACTACTTTAACTAATCATGTGATTTTTTACCACTATAAAATATTGGGTCAAACAATTGTAATTTTCATTGATATACAATGACTAATGTAATAATGATATCTGTTTTGATCCACTAGGCGAGGATGATCCCATTCCGCTGACCCTACCCCGACAAGGCTCCATGAGCCATGCTGCCATGCTAGCCGAGTTGGCTGAACGAGGAGCCATCCCTCCACCGTCCAAACGTTCCCTGCTGGCGGAGGAACATCATCAACGTCTCCTACAGCTGCAGCAGCATCATCTCCTCATGCCAGCAGCACACATCAAACTCAGCAGTGCAAGAGGTAACATAATCTTTGTATACATTAACCCATTGGCTACAGGAACCGGGTGTACCGTGTATTAACTCGATGGGAGTTTCAGAATCTCGGAGGCAACGGGTAAAATCAGTAGTGGAGATTTCATGTAATGACTTCGGGTGGGGGGGGGGTGAAAACACTGAAGACAAAATAATCATACCCTGGTGCAGAGAGAAAAATGCCCCAAGGATACACATATATAGTTAAAAAGTGGATATTGTGGCTTAGAAATCCCCCTCACCTGCATTAATAGAGTTTGATATTTATTTTCATCACATTTATCTTTTGAATAGGATCGCAGATAACAAAATGTATTAACCCGTTGCTTACGGGAACCGGATGGGCTCTGTACAAAGTCTATGGGGATTAACCGAATCTCGTAGTCAACGGGTTAATAATAAAAACCAAAAAATATGAAGTTAAAAAATCTCGGGGGGAGGGGAAATGATCCCCCAGTAAACAAATTGAGGGGGGAGGGGGGGGACATGTCCCCCGCAGTATCTTGGGGCTAGTCGCCAATGGGTCAACCTGGCTATGGGAATTGGATGTGTCATGTATTAAATATAAGGAAATTACACAAATCTGAGTGGCAACAGGTTACAAAAATGTAGTGTAATGTAATGTGGAACTACCTATCTTTATAGCAACACAGTAAGTGTTTTATTTTGTTACACTTATTTATTGGATTAAAAATATTACACCCATTTTTTTCCAGGATTGACAAAAGCTGTGACATTAAACTTGCTTTTACAACCTTTTATTATTGACAGAAATATAACAACTAAGAAAAACAAAATGAATGTTGTTGTCTCTCACTCTGGTGTAAAAAACTGCTTAGGCCTTAATTTCTTTGAATACATTTGGACATTCAATTGGACCGGGGGGGGGGGGGGTTAGGGGGAGGGTGAGTATAGTTTTGGAATAAATTGATTCGGACAAAAATTGTCACATTTGATACAGTATTTTTTAATTTTCTGTCGTTTTATGTGGTATCATGAAATAGCACAATACAATGCTAATTTAAGTATGAGATGTGTTCCTCCCCCTCTGTTAATATTCAATGTATGTTATCTGCAATACTGCATTTATTGTTACACTGAGGCATATATAATTAGCTATACAATTATATCTCCAATGAAAAACTATTCTAATGCCAGGGTGGAGTAAGTGCAGGGCTTGATACATGTATGCAACTAAAATGTACCTCTACTTTTCTGTTTTCTCTCCCTCTCCACCACAGCACACCCAGAGTCGGGCATGCCCATGTTCGAGCTGAGGGGGGACAACTCTCTCGTAATGAGTATAGAACTGAATGGAGTGCTGTACCAGGGGGTCCTCTACCCCCGGGGCATGCCAGGCCACCCCCTCTGTGGTATCTCAATACCCCGCTCCAGTGCATCACCGCCAAAATAATCTGACTGGCCAGCAAGGTCTGCTGTCAAGATAGAAGGAGAATATCACCCACTTTTGACTCAGATGATAAGCATGGGGGTACATATATATCCCATAATGTGACTTAAACTACAGCTGTAGTTCAGTGATTTTGCAATATTTGTGTTCCATTGCACTGCAAAAATGGATGTGAGTGAATATGTGCCTGTATTATAAGACTAGGTCTTAACCTTAGGCCTTAACAGTCGGCCTTTAACAAAGTACTTCCAGGTAATTGGGGAGAAATCTAGTTTGTAAACTTGATAATAGTACTTAAA
>JZLH01S0099740.1:8401-29488 GCA_001188425.1 Eucidaris tribuloides
CAACAGCGGTAAGTCTGGCCGAATGAGGAAATGATTTCAGTAAGTACAATAAGTGACATTTCAAATGCAACCTCTGAACGTCATATAGACATACCTAAACACCTAATATCAGGGACACGCCCCTCAATTCTGTTGAATATTTGATAAGATCTCTTTTGAACTTCTGTTCTATAGAGTACAGTTTTATTTACTAGTAAATAAGCTTATTTATCTATGGACACTTATCAGTCTAGTCTATAAAATATTTAAGAAGTAGTGGTTGTCATTTCTACAGGAACCAATAAGTTTCTTCTTCGTTTTCATCTTCCTTCTTCTTCTTCGTCTTCTTCTTCTTCTTCTTCTTCTTCTTCTTCTTCTTCTTCTTCTTCTTCTTCTTCTTCGTCGTCGTCGTCGTCGTCGTCGTCGTCTTCTTCTTCTTCTTCTTCTTCCTGTTTCTTCTTCTTTCTTTCTTCTTCTTCTTCTTCTTCTTCTCCTTCTTGTTTTTCTTCCTTCTTCTTCTTTTTCTTCATTTTTCTTCTCCCTCTCCTTCTGATTCTCTTCCTTCTCCTTCGTAGTCTTGTTCTTCGTCGTCTTCATCTTCTTTTCCTCCTCTTTCGTTTCCTTCTTCTTTTCATTCTCCCCTCTTTTTCAATTTTTTTCTTATTTCCCTTTTTTCCTTTGCGTTTCCATCTTCTTCTTCTAACTGCTGTGCATCGAATTTATCATTGTTGTTGTGTTATCATCAATGATCATAACATCAACAACAGTAACAAACCATCCCCCCCTCCCTCCCTCCCTCCCTCTCTCCCTCCCTCTATCCCCCCCTCACATCCTCATCATGTATCCCTAAAATTGCTGCTTATTTCAACAATAATGAATCTGTCATATGTTCAAATATTGAATAAATGTATGTGTTTTCATGTTTCTTAATTGAAGGTTTCTTTTGCAAACGGCGAAGTCATTGCCATACCTGTAGGTAATCATGGAATACAGCAAGACGGAAACATCATAATTCAAGGTAAATCAACCAAAATGTTTTAAAGACATAGGCTAATATTGTGGAGCTTCAAATAAAAAAAAATTGTAAAACTTTGCCATCTGTGCCACATATAGTAGTGTTTGAATGGACAAATAAACACCGTAGAATATAAAAGTTTCGAAATTTATGCTGCCACTGGCAAGATATGAATGAATAAACAATTTGTACTCGGACCAAGTACAAAATAGCCTAGATCTACACACAGTAAGTCTATGGGAGGAAATGGGCAGGTGAATCCGGTCATCTTATAGATTTTCACTTTTAGCACTAAACGCTCATTTTGAAATACATCGAAGCCACTTGGAGGATGGAAGATTATGTAGCTCACTTTTTTTTTATCAAACTGTGATCATTGTTATCCTGTGGCTTGAAAAGAATATCACATTATTTACAGAAGATGCAATGTAAAACGATACATCAAGTTATTGGTCACAATATATATTTTGCTAAATAAGTCAATCACTTGTAAATGTTTTATGAAAAAAATGAATGTTATTTTGTATATGTTGAAAGATGGGATTTTTGTTGATCTGTGTATTGTTAGAAAAAAAAATTGCAGGAGCCAATAAACTGAAACTGAAATAAAACGAAACAAAATGTTTAGTCGAAATACAGTTCTTAACATTCTGATAATTTGGATGAAATGGCTCATCTACAAAAACAGCCTACAAAATATTCAGGAAAACCGAATCCTCAATGCATATACGTACCAAAACACTATAGTTGGAAAAACAAGTATTTCACCGGAACTTTAATCAGCAAAAGATTCTTAAAATACTCTTGTTCATCTCAAAGTTTGCGTTAAGGATATACCCTATGGATATATCTATTTTGTCTCCATTAACGTCTTGTATATTGTTGTTGTTTTCTTCTTTTGGCATGTTTGCTTTGTATTGTTTTTTATATCTCTCATTGTAAATTAATCGCTGTCTATAATATCAAGACTGAACAAATTACAAACCTTTATTTTGCCTTAAATGTGTTCTTTTATCGTTATGAAGTGTAAACTAATAAGAAACAATACAAATGATTTATATTATCATGTGATGAAAATTGTATACTTTACCAAGATGTGAACAACATTTTTAAAAAACCATACTTTCAATCCTGCAATTTTCTGCCTGGGGAGCAACAAACAGGTGAAATGAATCGAAAGAGGACAATTTCACTTATCTTTGTCATCTCATAACCATCAAACTAAAGACAAACTTAAAGTAGATAAATGGTTCATATTGTCCCAATGTGCTCAAATTTTATTTGTGTGTTTATTTATTCTATTATTTGATTGCAGGTGGGCAAAACTCCAACCAACCAGCATTCTTCATTGTTAAACAGGGCTCCGCCAACCCGTCCAGTGCGGGGGTCGGACCGGCCGGTGGAGCAGCAGCTGCCGTGCCATATCCACCGGGTCAAGTTAACGAGGGTTTGACGATTGATGAAGCATCGAAAACACCATCGCAATGAACACAAAATTTTCAGAGGGGCAGCGACTGAAGCAGATACAACAATACAAACAATCCATTATCGAACGTTGCACAGTTTTATTCCGGGGAATAGGTTTTTCAATGGTAAAAGCAATCATCGATTTTCATTTGTTCAGTTTTGTTGACGCGCGCGATTTTCCAGTGAACGAGCATAGAGAGCGAGTGGTTTTGACGATTTTTTTTTGTGTGAAATTTTTATTTTTTTTTATGGGGGGGGGGGGTTTACTTATAACTTTATAGTAAATAGTGTATTTATAACACAGTACGTGATTTTTTTTTTGTCGTGCACATAATCTAGTATAGTGCACTCCACATCATACACTATTTATATAATATTATAAACTGCATTCATATATTCTTGTTCATTGATTGGTTAAAAGAATGTCACATGATGAAAAATAAACACACTACCGTGCGAGTTTGTGAGAAAGTACTATTTACTGATCCGTAAATAGTACTTTAAAGCTGTAAATAGTACTTTTGTCGCAATCTGATTTGCTCCACGACTTGTTCGATCTGTCGGCATTTAGCCAATCAGAGGGGAGCTCATGCTGGCATATGCCAGCAGCGATTTTTCACCGCACACCAAAACCACGAAAAAACTCAGTAAATGTTGAGTTTTTATTATGAAATTTAAACAATGGTGCTGTAAATGTAACACTATCGGAAAGGTATGTAATTCCCTGTTGATATTATGCATTCCACTCATTAAATCATGTCGTAGTTTTTTCACAATTAATTTTTATATATTTCGTCGTGCCGCTCCCTGTGCTGTGGCTGGCAGGAGCTACAGCTATGCTACACATGTCACGATTGCACAGTAGCCAATGCGGGAGCGAATGTCAAATATCTGGCGCATTTCGTGTCGCCGAAAGCTTGACGAACAGGCCGTCTAACTTACCATCATCGGCGGATGTTAGTTACAAGGATGGGAATAATGAAATTAAATTGTTCGCTATATAAATTGACCGATTGCGAATTCCGGGTTAGCAACACATACGCCCGACGCTATATTATTCCACGAACTTTCGGAACTCTTGCTTCATATAGCTAAAGAACACTATGTTTGCCAAGTCGTCTTGTGTGGCTACATTGGTTAGCGCGCGTGTCACATCGCTTAGTTAGAGTTTCATTGCGCGTACGGTGACCGGGGTTCGAAACCCACGCTACAATTTTGTTTTTGCAGCTTTTTTCCTTTTTTTCATTAAAGTCTTGGGGGTATAAACACTGTTCTGTACAGTAAGCAACGTTAGTCGTTACTTACATGTAATTAATTGTGAAAAGTGACCTATAACGTAAGTTAGATCTAACGTTAGTTAACGCCGAGTTAACGTTAACGTTAATTAGCAAACATTTATTGAAATCTTTTAACCAATCAATAAACAATGAATATATGAATGTATTTTATAAACCAAAATATGTACGGCCTTCATTCGAGGCTCTAGTTTAAAACTATGGTCCGTCGGTGACTGCAGTAGTACTATATTGCTTCGAGGCTGCGCCCCTCAGCAAAATAGTACTATTGCAATCACTTTGGGCCCTATAGTTTTAACTAGAGCCGCTCATGGCCGTATATATTTGTATATTATCCACTGTGTTGGCTACTGCAACTAATACAGATTCTGTATAGTCAGTTTGAAGATCCTACATGTACCTAGGATAGGCTCCTCACTGACTAGCACTGTTCTCCCACAGGGCCCTTCAACTATTATTTTAAGAATATAATCATACAGGTAATTGATTCATAAATAGTTTGAGTTTAAAAAGAATCTTCAAAATACTAACTTGAACATTGTATAATATTGATATATCAATGATTGATTAGATCTTCTTATTCGTAGCATGTATAGTATCTGAAAAACAATTATCATGTGCATATTGTATATAAGTCAGTTGATATTACTATTTTCATCATGATTCTATTGCTTAATAATTTAGGAAGCAGCTCAATGTAAATTAAAGAAATATTGATGGTTATTCAACATTAATTCTATTCTTTTTCAAGGTTTTTTATGGTTAGCACCCTTTCCATTCTTAACCGACAAAGTGTAAGTGTTATAAATATACAAGTTTATATGTACAGTTGTATAGGTCATGCAGTATATGAATGCACGTGCATGTAAACATATTGTCATACGTATTTTTTTTAATTCAAAATGATTAATATCTCAAAGTTTTAATACAAATTATCAGTTTTTAGTTTCTTTCTCTTCTTTTGTCTACACTCGTGTTCAACTTCAAGTTCATTTTATTGTCCAATATTTCGGCAATTTATTTTCTGTACATGGATTTACAGATAGAAACATATTGCATATATTTACAAATAATACAAGTAGCACGGGCAAAACATGTATAACTGCTCAAAATAGTACATAAAAACTATGATAATGTACAACACATCAGTGCATACAAATACATGTACGTGACACATATATTTGATGGTGTGGTTAGGTCATGTGTGGGTCTGGCTACATGACATTTTTTATGTTTACTCTCATGTCTGAGCATTAATGAACATCAAACTTTCTCAATATACTGCATTTTAAAACTATAACAGCTTCAAAGTAAATAATGATACAAGTGCAGGTTTTGAAGGAGTGGGAGGAAAGTAATATAAAGAATCATTCAATATATTATGTCAACCCATGTCTGCAAAATACAGTTTGTGTATATACAAAGGATGTATTTCCTAGTTTTCCCGATGAGCTAAACATTGCAAGAGTCACTCCAAATTTTACAAGAAATCCCATGGAACAATTATGGTCCTGTATCAAACTTGCAGCTTTTCTCAAAGAGTTCCAAACAATAATAATCTATATTCAAGTCTGTTCAGTTTGTACTACTAAGGGCACACTATTTCAGGCATCTCGCAAGAGTTCGACTCCATCGACTTTCTAGACGAAGTAACCATTTCAAATGTTTACAATAAAGAAATGATGATTGGTTTATATATTCATATCTATGCAAAGTGTTTGATACACCGTCACAATATTTTGGTGATAAACATTAAAAATGTATGAAGGCGTGGCATTCGATTAGTTTTATGATTTTATCAAAGTTTCTTATCTTTCTATGAGTTTGCGATCAATGGTGGAGTCAAGTGTCGGTGAATCTCCATTGTCTCCATACCCTTGTGAACTCCACTCGATGCAAGTACGCCTCCTAGAGGAACCACATGTATCAGCAATGTGGTCGCACGGCACCTTTTCACCATCTGGGCAATTCCGCAAAAAATGTTACCCGGGCTCAAAATCATGAAATCTGTAATAATTCAAAAAAATATATGTGCTACAGTGATAGATTAAGTATCACACAATAGAACTCATCAAACTCTTTAATTTGAGTGGTATTTGAATACATTTGAAGTATATTTAGACATACTTTTCTTCAAAAAACCCATTTTCTTGCAAAATTTTCTGATCTTTTATGAAAAACACACAATCTTTTAGTCTCATTATTTCACATTCAATAGCACTTCAGAATTAATTTACAGTAGTTTTTAGTTAAGAAAGGACCAAAAATGACTAACATTAGCTTTATATTAGTTATTTAATGGTTTTAGGTATAAATATATGGACCTAAAAAAGTGGTCCGAGGTGTAATGTCCGTAACGTTAAAAATGTAATGTCCGTAACGCAACATTAATGGTCCTGTATGGGATATACTGAATCTGTGGTACCTAATTGTCATCCTACAACTTGAACAGGTCCTCAGCACCTAATTCAAAAGAAAATTGGTTTCGCTTCATGCTTGAGCTCACAAAATTTTTGACAAATGCATTGGTAGGTGAAAAGTCTTGTCCAAAAAATGTAATGTCCGTAACGGCAAGCATTATGTGTGATTACTTCCAAACGATAAATAGAAACTAATTCAAATTCAAACTGTTAACACTTCAGGGTGACCCATTTAAGATTACCACAAAAAGGTTCAGAATGTTAATGATGGTTTCTAGAAATAAGCCCCCAAAGTTGCCAAAAAATGTCTGAATGTAATGTCCGTAACGCTGGAACTGCCCATCTCATAGAAAAACCTATATAGAACAACTTCATAAACGTCTCATTCATTAACCAAATCGTAGATTTTTTTTGTGTGTGTGCTCTGTTTATCGAAAGAGATGAAGGGAAATTGTTTTCAAATGAACAACATGATTTGTCATGTTTTCCAGCTCTAAAAAAGTTAAAAGCATTGATTTAAGAATAACCACATAATCTCCTTGCTAAATGCTTAAAATAGCTACCTTCTACTTTAGCAATCAAGATTGAAAAATTATTTGAAATACTAGAACCCTGAATAATCCAACTTCTTGGCAACCTGTAAAAGTTGTAGTTCTCAAAAAAAAATATAAAACCACAAAAGGTGGCAATTTTCTACTCTACTTATTTTCAGTGAATTCTATATCAATACCATTGCATCATCTTTCCCAATAGGCATTGCGCGGGTTTGTTGGGCCGTGTGGGCATGTCACAAACAATGGTTATACAAAAGTTTGGACAGTTATGCTGTCACTAGTACAATATGTGCAGATATAAATTGGCACATTAATTTCCTATCAGGCGATAGGAATTTATATTACATGGCATTTGGGGAGCTGCTCGCATTTGACGTCACAAAACTAAAATTTTGAAACTTCATAACTCTTTTATTCTTTGGTGGATTTTCGCCAAACTTTCACTAATATGTTTCTCTCACTTTTCTGCTTCCTTTAAAACCAACTTGATGCCAGGGTGAATTTGGCCTTTAACACTCATCAAATAAGGTCAATACATTTTATCTTAGTAACACAAAAATGGGATCATTCGACTGTCAGGACAGGTCCAAAAACTTCGAGGGCTCGTGGAGATAAATCGTCGCCTTGCTGCATCGTTGAAATATAACTGACAGCCACGCAAAATGTCACGTGATATTTATTGATTAGTCAGGTATAGTTTTCATTCTGAAATTTCGTCACCCTGCTGGCAGAAGGGCGTTAGCAAATGCTCTAAGCAGAAGGGCGTTAATAGTCCGGCTGGCAGAAGGTCGTTAGCAAATGCTCTAAGCAGAAGGGCGTAAACAGTAAATTGCTTGTAACGTGACAACCATTGGCTTTTTTTCACATGAAATCGAAGTATTGTGATCTTTTAGATCCTTCTAAGGCGAAAATATGGAATAAGCCTATGGGTTTCAAATTAGAGGCAATTTACTATTGACACCCTTCTGCTTAGAGGATTTGCTAACGACCTTCTGCCAGCGGGGCGACGAAATGTCAGAATTAAAACTATACCTGACTAACCAATAAATATCACGCAACATTTTGCGTGGCTACCAGTTATATTTGAACGATGCAGCAAGGTTTATCATATCACATGTTCATAGGAAAAACATGTTTATAAACAAGCGTTTATAAAATTTACCGCCTCTACTGATAACAATATCTATACACAACAAAAAAATACTGATGTACACTGACTACGATCGCAATTATTCATTTGACTTTGAAATAACCCTGCAATAGATGGTTCCTCTTCTAGTCACTAGGGGACTTTGCATTTATATAAAAACAACAACTGCGCTAACACTAATGATGATGATGATGGTGATGATGGTGATAATAATGATAGTGGTAATAGTATAATAATAATGATGATGATGATGATGATGATACTACTACTACTACTACTACTACTACTACTACTACTACTACTACTACTACTACTACTACTACTACTACTACTACTACTACTAATAATAATAATAATACTCCTACTACTAATAATAATATATCGAAAATGAGAAGAAAAGGAGAGCAAAGAAGAAGAGCAGAAGAAGAGAGAAGAAGAAGAAGAAGAAGAAGAAGAGAAGAAGAAAGAAAAGAAGAAAAGAGAGAGGAGGAGGAGAGGAGAGAGAAGAGAAGAAGAAGAAAAAAAGAAGAAGAAAAGAAAAGAAGAAGGGAGGAGGAGGAGGAGGAGAAGAAACAAGAAGAAGAAGAAGAAGAAAAGAAGAAGAGAAGAGAAGAAAAAGGAAGAAGAAGAAGAAGAAGATCAGGACGAAAGAAAATATTGATGATGTTGATGAGATGATGATGGATGATATGCATGATATATGATAATATGATAATGAAGATGACTATTTTTATGTCAAGGTTGTGTCATTTATTATATCTCAGCTTGGAATGTTAACAATAATAACACTATGAATTTAACACTGTGGAGATCGAGTTAAAAAGTGAGGGAACTATAGACATGACAAAACTGGTAGTCACTCTCTCAAGCAGCTTTAAAGATGTTCACTCTTTTAGAGCACTAACTAATGATTTTGAAGTACAATTTTTAAGAGGTTCTTAAAATATGCAACAACAAACACAATAACAATCAGTCTAATATATTATAATAATCATCAAAGTACATGGACAATTGTATAGTTTTAAGTTCTTAAAATGTATGTGAATATATTTTCACTGGGGGGGGTGAAAAATCTTGCTAAATGGTACATTACAAAATGTCCAAAAATGGTTTTTGGAGAGAGATTTATGGTATTTGCAATAATGTTTTCTAACCTTATAAATCAAGGGCTTAGCAGGGCCCTCCAGAAATAATAAGATCAAAATACTTTGATCTGTTTTGATTTGTATACTCTATGCAAATGCGCATTAAATTGTTTGTATTGTGATAGTTATTTTTGTTTGTCTTGTGTGCTGTTTTTGTGTGTATTTGTGGTGTGTGTGTATGCATGTGTGTGTTGTGTGTGTGTGTGTGGTGTGTGTGGTGTGTGTGTTGTGTGTGTGTGTTGTGTGTGTGGTATGTGTGTGTGGTGTGTGTGTGTGTGATGTGGTGTGTGTGCGTGTGTGTGTGCGTGTGTGCGTGTGTGTTGTAAGAGAGACATTAACAAAATTGGCACATTCATCAGTCAGTTCTCATGGTTCTTGTTTTTAATACTCCAACAAACTGAGTATTTCGTACTACAAAGAATACCAATATGTCTAGAATATAATATTATTTTTAATATTTACATGTGACAAGAAGTAGATGTACAATATTTTCCATTTAACTTTGTCCGATTACATTTGTACACTATATACTATGTACATGAACCTATTTTCAGAATTAAATGAATAACAAGATCCAATGAATTATATAGATATCATTATATAGATAACATCTATATTATCATTTTGAAGCATCTTTATGAATTGTGTTCATTGATCAGTGGTTATATTCTTTGAGAACATCTTAGATAATTTTATTAACTTGCATGTTAATTATTATAATAAAAAAAAACTAGATACAAACATGGGAACAAGAAATTTTCATTCAAACATATAGAAAATGAAAAAAGTAGAGGTAGGCCTGTGCGTAGAATATAGTTTAATGAAATAAATATGGTATACATATTATCAATTGAGAAATCGTGAGCCGTGAAGGAGATCAAGCGGAGAATTCTGGGGTTTATATTCATTATTATGCAATTATTTAAACTTAGTAAATCTACACCCCTCATATGTTTGTGTTAAAAGCATCACTGTTTTTGACCACTCCTTGTTGCGACGGGGTTTCTGTTGCTTCACCATGCTTAAAACCCTGGTTGACTTGGCCTGGCCGGCCCGGTGGTGTACCCCATGGCAGGCCACTGGAGTAGCTGCCATTGGGACCCCAACCCCGTCATGGACGGGGTCACAGCTGGGGCCTTGTTGAACAATGAAGAATGCAGGTTGATTGGCGAATTGAGCGGCGTATTGGGGTCCACCTGAAGAAAAAAAGTGAAAAATAAACAGGCGTAGAATAATGGGTCACATTAATTGCAATCAATGAATATTATCTTCACATTTTTCATGAACAACGCAGTCTAGGTTTCTAGACGGATCTGTTTGTTCACCTAAATTCCGAACGAATTGAGCAGCTTATGAAAAATCTGCAGTCTGCACACCCTACCATTCAAAATTAGACTCTTGATATCCCTCCTTTCCCCAGTCACTGCCAGTTGCATAAATGAAAGAGAAGATCTCTGTTTAAACTACCCTCTCATTTCATTTGGCAACAAATGGGACACTATGTTACTGACGTTTTGACTTTCAGAGGTTTAAATGTAAAACCATAAACCTTATTCAATAGGACCTGTGCAATACAAGCTCAATTTTGATTAAGGGTTCCCAATTTTGGTATGTTAATATCTATATTTATCTTAAAGATAAATTTTCATTTTCTCACTATCTGTTGGAAATGAACTATGTGAAAGCAAATAAATGTATTATGTATTTCCAGGTTTGATAATTGTTCTGCATGCATATGAATTTGTTCATCTGTGATGTATTCTTTCTTTTGAATTAATCTGATGCAAATGTAGAAAAAAATAATTAAAATTCATATCAAAATTTTGGTTTCCGTACCTTGAACAATAATGTTTCCACCATGCGGAACTCCATTGAACGCTATGGGCACAGCCACGCCCCCTCCGTTCACAAAGGTTGCCTACAAGAAATGGGGAAAAAATACAATTATTATTCACACAGGTTTCCAGTGGAGTAATAAACGAATACTGGGGGAGGGGGGGGGTTAAGAGGGGAGACACGGATGCCGATTGAAAAAAAAAAGTTTAGTATTATGGGTAATTGGATATTGGAAATGGTCCACAATAAGTGGTAACAGTCTCAGAAGTAGCAGTTGTTGTAGTAGTAGTGGTTGTAGTAAGAGTAGTAGTAGAAGAAGAAGCAGTGTCATAATGCACCGCTGAGTAGGGCTATCCATCCGTATGGTTTTATCTGTTTGCTTTTTAATAATTGTTGTTACGGAAAATAAATACAATACAATACAGTAAGAAGAAGAAGAAGCAAGAGAAGAAGAAGAAGAAGAAGAAGAAGAAGAAGAAGAAGCAAAAGAAGAAGAAGACAGAAGAAGAAGAAGAAGATAGAAGAACCAGAAGAAGAAGAAGAAGACAGAAGAAGAAGAAGAAGAAGAAGAAGAAGAAGAGAAGAAGAAGAATGAAGAAGAAGAAGAAGAGAAGAGTATAGAGTATTAAGAAGTAAGTGGTTTAGTAGGCTGTGATAGTAATAGTAATAGTAAAGTAAGTAGTATAGAGCAGGTAGTAGTAGTAATGAGTAGTAGTAGTAGTAGTAGTAGAGTAGTAGTAGTAGTAGTATAGTATAGTAGTAGTAGTAGTAGTATAGTAGTAGTAGTAGTATGTAGTATAGTATAATAGTAAGTCGAAGTAAGAAGCTGTATAGTAGTAGTAGGTAGTAGTAGTAGTAGTAGTAGTAGTAGTAGTAGTTGAGTAGTAGCTAGTACAGTAGTTGTAGTAAGTAGTTGTCGTAGATTTAGCTCGTAGTATTTGTTGTTGTTGCTCTGTATTAGAAGTAGTAGCAGAAGAATTAGAGAAGCACGTGGTAATAGAATAAAATAATTTGGCGAACGTAGGCAGTCGTCCTCAGTAATCTTTATCAATTATCATCTTTATTGATTTTTCGGCTTCCTTTTGCAAAGAAATTAATATTCCAGTTATCCTTTCATATGACAATGACCTGATAAGCCGTTCCGTAGATAATTAAGTAAATAAAAATGAATTTCCGTGATAAGTACTTCAAAGGAATAGCTTATCACACAGTGGAATCGGGTTAAGTGGGCGAATCTAATAAGGCTTCTAGTTACAATTGTTAAGTAAGCGTCTGTGACGTCAAGGAAATTATCGTGTAAAATGTCATTAATCAAAATTGTTTATTTTCATTTCGCATTGCGAAACTTACGCTGATGTGGTGGTGGTGGAGGTATGACTGCACACAATTGTTGCAGCGACTTCCTACAAGGGCCTCCGATCGCAACCTGGACATACGCAAACACATCGCACACGATGAAAGCAATGGCCACATGACTCCAATATTTGGGAAAAACACAATAGTTGGTTGATCGTTTACGGGCCGCTATAAATGGGAGCAAAATTAAACAATGCGATAAAAATATTATGCCAGACAGAATGATTGTTTAAACTGAAAGTATGTAGAAGAGTTTTACTTATGTATACTTTAAAATATAATTCATACGCAATTAGGAAAGCTTGAGGCATGTACAGCTGTAGTTATAAAATGGCTCTGTAGATTCACTGTTGCTATATTTGGGTAATTAGCGCGGTTGTTGATAAATTGTGCCAAACAGCAGAAACAAGCAATGTATTAACTCAAGGTACTATTAAACTAACCCACATGGAAAACAAAATACTACAGCATCTGTAATTACCTAAAATGGCGTATACGCCACAAAATTATATCGACATTAATAATCCAAGTTAAATATGTAACAAGTTGAAACTCGCCAACGAGGCCACTGTTATTAGTGGTCTTCTGGATATGATTGTATGTATATAGCATACTAGTTAAATTTATTTCTAACAAGATTTGGAAGCAAAAAGTGAATGTTACGCATTTTTCTTGCATACAAAAAAAAGATCATGAGTTAAAAGAGTTCGAGTTGCAACGCGTCCAAGAGCTAAATTTGAATTTTACACAGCCCGTTAAACTAATTCAAAATTAAAGCTTACATACCAGTGCTGAAATCTAGACTTACCGTTACCAAATACATATTTCAGCAACCGGCACGAATTGTTAAAAAAACTTAACTTACTGATTCCAAATTGTAAATAATGTATTTTCTGTGCCGTTTCTTTTAGTTGATTCAAATCTGAGCAAAATAAAAAGCATATTGGTGTGCAAATAAAAAAAAACATACAGCCCTCAAGGCATGAGCATGCCCTATCAATTAATATTGCTGTAAATATGGCTGGTATACTAGAAGAATGTACATCTAAGACCTTTTACGCAAAGGCCATTTTCAAACAACAGTGGACATAGGGTTAAAATTAAAAAACTTTGCAAGAAATCAATAGGCTTCAATATTTTTTTTGAAATTAGATATGTTAGATGATAGTTTCGCATGAAGTACATACAATAATTTATTATACAACGTAACTACAGTGAATTTAGTACAAGAGGTAATTAATGTATAATGTGAGTATTTTTGCATTTTGTCATGTCACTCACGGCATTAAGGGGGACCATTTGGCCACAGAGAGGGAATCGAATTGAATTGTGACTACATATGTTAGATAGGTAATGCTATTTACAAACAGCATGTTCTAGAACTGCATGGCTGACTCTTGGAGAACTACTTTGGTACGAATCCAACTATAACCGATAATGACGCAGACACCCATGTCAAAATTGTCGTGTCACTCACGAACCGTTTTTAAGCGCATAATTACATTGACAATTGTAGAATTCAATTATCAAACTGGTAATGCCAACACATGCCATCCTACATTATACCTAATATGGTAGTCATCATCACTCATAACCTCCAAGTGGGAAACGATATGTGGGCCCTTAAGACTGCTCTAAATTGGTCGTGTCACTCACTCGTTTGAAAATGACCCAAAGTACAATGAGCCTACAAACTCGGTGTTAGTCGAATTAAGTGACCGTTAGGACTTAATTACATTTATTGTTTATATAGAGACAAAGACTCCTAAGGCATAGAACATACGCTAACGCTATTATTGTTATTATTTTTTTTTTTTTGCGCATTTATTTTACTAGTATTGTAGGCAGGGGTGCATGAGATTCCCTGCTTTTAAGCGTTAATTTAAAAGGCCACTGTCATGGGTCCAACTCAACCATAGAGAGGATGTCAATGATAGCCTGTAATACAGGCAGCATATCACGAACATGACTGTTACGTATAACATAGTGTAAAAAGATTGTTGGGAGGCAAATCAAAAAATGTTGGCATTTTCCACAGCTGTCATGGCTGTTTTCCGTTGCATATGATTGTTCAGTACGTGGAAACTTTCATGATTTAGTCAAGAGGGCGTTGTTCTGTTCTGTGCATGACAGTGGGCCTTAAGACTTACCAATGACGTGTCACAATCTATGTGGTAACGCCAGCCGGCGCTGGATGACTACGCCAACCATAGTGATAAATGTCATAAGGTCCGCAAAGGAACATGAACAAAAGATAAGCTGAATGACGCCAATTGCAGAAATGATGACATTGCCATGTAACACCGTCCCTGCAAAAAAAAGAAAAAGAAAAGAAAAGAAAGAAAAAGAAAATTGGATAAGCTGATGAATAAATAAATAAACAAAGCAAACAAATAATAATCAAATAAATAAATTAATTAATTAATTTACTTATAGATAAATTAAATTAAAATAAATTAATAAATAGATACATTCATATACACACATAAATACAGATACCTGCATACATAAAACTATAGCATACATACATACATAACATACATTACATACATACATAACATACATACATATAAATTTTATACTGTAACATAAGTGAATACATGACTGCATCAATATATATCATAAGATATATAAACAGATTAATCGATACAGTCATAACTAACACAAAAATGCATATGTACATACATACATACATTCATACATACATAATACATACATAGTATTATATATTATATATATATACTTAAAATGTAGCATATATAAAATACGGTACATGCTAATTAATAAATTACATATATAGAAATATAGAACATAAATAATAAATACTAACATAGCTCAATAAATGCATAGGGGGGGGGGGGGGACGTAACATGCATGCATGCATACATACATAACATACATACCATCTACATTACATACACTACTATCGATACATACATACATACATAAATCAGATTAAATGAATATAGAAGAAATAAATAAAAATGAAATGAATAATCAGTAAATAATAAACCATAATATAGAGCACAAACAAATACAAATAAATAATATAGATAAACTTTTCGCCAGGTATCTCAACATTAGTTTAAAACAAAAAAACAGGTTCTGCAAGTTATTTTTAACAAATCTCAAGCTTTCAACTAATAGTGCACATAATACAAAATAAAAAATAGATAACTTTTCGCTCCGGTATCGCCAACATTAGTTAAAAGAACAGGTTTGGCATAGATTACTTTCTTTTAACAAAACCTCACTTCATAAGTACGTTTCCGCAAGAAAGTGCCAAATTATCGTAATTATGATAAAGTATAAACTGAAGTGTTCTCAAAAATCAGAAAGTTTGTTATGAACTCACGTCGGCATAAAGTTTTAACTATTTATATTTTTCATATCCAAAACTATTTTGCTCTATCTTAATGGTTTTATAAGATGTGGACTTTAACAGGTATCAATGATGACAGGAAATAAAATAATGATTTTAATTGATATATTTTTGTACAGGGATGTACGGGGTGGTTAACTGGCTGAGTGTGGGAGGTTATTTATTCTGTTTTTCGCATAAATTTTGTTATTGTCGAATAGAAAGGTCACAACATAAAAATCGTCTATCACTTTGTAATCTCCTTTAACTACAGCTTGAATAAACACGTCTCTTCCGGTCAATTGGATATATTCATTTCGCCCCGCTGATAAGTATTAATATTTTTAAGTTTATTTGTTGTTGTTTTACAGTACACTTCTGTCTGGCTTTTTTAGATATTTTCATCAGAGGTTCAATGAACATGACCAGGCTAAACGTTTTGTCAGCGTGTTCACAGCTATAGACTCCAGAATTCAGTTGACAAAAGACCGTGAATAAGGAAATAATTAATCATTTCATCGTTCTAAAGGGGTAAGAATACGTCAGCCTGAAAAACAAATATTCGTCATACAAAAATCATGAACTTTCTTGCGGATCCCTCAAATCTCCCTGGCTACTAATACTACTCCTCCCCTCTTCGTCCTTTCTTCTTCCTCCCTCTCCCTCCTCCTCCTCTCTTCTTCGTCTTCTTCTCTCGTCTTCTTCTTCTTTTCTTCTTCTCTTTTCTTCTTCCTTCTTCTCTTCTTCTCTTTCTTTTCCTTCTTCTTCTTTTTTTTTTCTTTCTGTTCTTTCTTCTTTTTTCTTCTTTCTTTCTTCTTCCCCTTCTTCTTCTTCTTCTTCTTCTCTTCTCTTCTTTCTTCTTCTTCTTCTTCTCTTCTATCTTCTTCTTTTCTCTTCTTCTTCTTGTCTTCTTCTCTTCTTCTTCTTCTTCATTCTTTTCTTCTGCTCGGCGGGCAGTTATCGATGCGGGCGTGGCGTCTTCTTCTCTTCTTCTTTCCCTCCCTCCTTATCATTGTATATCAACAGTGGGACTAGTAGTAAGTCGGTCGTAGTAGTCGTCGTAGTCCGTGAGTAGTTGTTGTAGTATAGTAGTAGTAACTAGTAGAAGTGGTAGTGTAGTAGTAGTAGTCGTAGTAGTAGTAGTAGTCGTCGTAGTATCGTAGTAGTCCGTAGTAGTCGTAGTACCCGTCGTAGTATCGTAGTAGTCGTATAGTGTGTAGTAGTAGTAGTGTGAAGTAGTAGTAGCTAGTGAGTAGTGGTAGTGGTAGTAGTAGTAGTCGTCGTCGGTCGTCGTCGACGTCGTCGTCGTCGTCGCGTCGTCCGTAGTAGTAGTAGTAGTAGTAATGAAGTAGTAGTAGTTCGTAGTAGTAGTAAGTAGTAGCATAAGTAACGTCGCGGTTGTAATCTACAAGAATATTACTAACATTCCGGATCCAAGACCGGTGTATGCGTAATAAGACCACCTGCTCTTGTGGTCATGGCTGCAGATGCCCAAAATGACTATGAGAGCTCCGACATGATGTGCAGTATTCCAGTTACCCGATACAGTTCGAAACTGTAATCAAGACAAAAAGTTTAATAAATGGCATTAATCTAAGGGTCTAGAAAGCGAAAGGTTTAACCTTAGATACAATGTTTATCATCTATTATATTTCTCAATTGTAAGTTTCTTGAAGTTCTGGTTGGTCAAAAGTAGTCACATGAAGAAAAATAAACACACTATTCTGTGAGTCCTGGGAGACAATACGTTCTGAACTACTATATGTAGTCGAGGAGTATCAATTAAAAGTACTATTGGTCTCTCACAGCGGGGATCGGGCGACTTGAGGTTTAATTCAAAAGCCGAATGAAATGCGTGTGTGCAAACAGCAAATGTACGCGGTACGCTACTTTTTCCGTGCGTGTACAAGACAATATAGCGTGCTACGCCCGTATGAAAATTTGCGAAAGTTCAAAGATTAACACTGCGTTAAGTTCGTCATATTTTGATCTTAGGTTTAGTTAAAAGAATAAGAATGAGATTAAATTAGTCTTTTATAGGTTTCATGATCATTGGACTCGACTAACAAAGTATACGTTAATGAAATTATGCCTATCGTACCCGCAAGTAAAAATAATCGGCGTCGCACACGTACTCGAGGGGTTACGTAAATATACTTTCATTTTCTGTTTGTCTTTGTGTCAATTCCCTGTTAAATAGTCGATGACGGATATAAAACACATATTATCCTAATAATCCTGAGAGTCTCTGTTGTAATACTATGACTCCCTCGTTACGTTGACTGTTAACTATCTACAGTCCCACGAATACCTCTGGCTCGTCGTCAATAGTTTCAACCAGAGACTCTCGTATCAAGTATATTTGTATAATATCAACACATAATAGTGTTACTGTGACTGTTTATCAGATGAAAGTGTCTTATCCGGTGATGTCTACCCGTAATCTAGCTCAAGTTTCAACCATAAATGCCTAAGTAGCGGTAATAGTCACTGTGACTTCAGTATGGTCTTGGACACATAGACTTACGTTTGTTTGGATCCTAGGGTCATTCTTCTGAGACAATTAATTCCGTGTCCCAAATTCGCTAATTTCGGGAACACTGATAATGTCTTGCGTAATGGCGTGCCAATAGAATGAGCTGGCGCAGACAAAGAGCATGACTGCCCTCATGTGATAAAGAAGACAATAGAATTAGGGCTCACATTGTCATGCGGGGTTTGTTTACCGAGCTTACACTATATGCACGCTGTGAGACGCGAGAATATCTCCGTGTTCGAGATCGCTGAAAGTTGAGAAAGTAGGTACATTTGGGAAGGACAATATTGCATTAAGAAAAATGCCCTAGAAAGAAACGCCTTACTTCAAAATCAATAGGGAGGGTTGCATGTTTATACAAAAGAAACATTACATTTATGGGTTTTGTTTTCCTTCCACCGCGTCAAAAATGAGAAAAATATCGAGACAACCTGTTGATCATCTCTCTCTTGAACAAATCATAGTGTTGTATAGGCAAGGGGTTAACTGTTTGAAATGCTCACAGGCTTGACAAAATTGTAAGATAAAAAAAAAAAAAAAAAAAAAAAAAAAAAAAAAAAAAAAAAAAAAAAATGAACACGCTCTCGAACAAACACTTGTTTAAAACTTTACAAGCTATATCTGTATCACAAGTTCCTTTAAACGGGTTGTATGAAAATTTTTATAAAAGGTTTTTTTTTTTTTTTTTTCTACTGTGAATTGGAAAAAAACAAAATGTCCTCTGAGGCATATCACTTTTCTAAGTAACAACAGAAACTCCTCCTCCGCCAGGGTATGCCATCACTTGCTCTCATACCGTGCTGGTAGGAGGAAGCGACGGAACTGCTGATCATTGTGTCACATTCAACTCGAACGCGATAATATAAAGACTGTTGCAGCCTGGGAAGATCAGAATACTGAGAGAAATGGTTTTATGAATGGTTTTTGTTTGCATCCCGGCCTTCTCCTAGCCAATAAATTAGATTTTACATTTTTAGAATCTTCAGACTTTTTTCCCCCCTTGTACACATCCTATTGTCAATATATTATAGATGTGCGCACTTTTAATTTATGAAGAGGCAAAGTCAGAAAAATTGGGGAAAAAGGAATCTTTCTTGCCCGCAGATTTTTTTTTAACCAGATAAGGAAGTCTTTTAGAATGCAATTCGCGGGTTATAGGCATTGACTTCGGTCACTATTTTTGAATCTAACCTTGAAGAGAATCCTTTGAATATCAAACTCGTTCAATAGTATAAAAAGCTTGTAGATTTGTTACAATGCAAAAAATGGCCAAAAACGCGGTTTAGTTCAGTTACTGTAGACCATAAAAGAAAGTAAAAAAAATCGCTTAGAAATTGATATTGGAGTTATTTTCCATAGTAAAGTTGCAAAATAGAAACGTTATGTAAATATAATGAGATTTTAAGCAACATCAGATAGGAAATTTGCTAGGATACAACATTGTAACTGATTGAGATAAATATTAGTGAAATATCACCAAGTAACACACTACTCATTCACTAAATTAACTTAATAATGAAATTAATAAAGACGAAACCCACTATATAAACTGAACACAACAACAAAATTGACCATACAACATAGCCACTGAGTCGTACTTTCTGACGTAAGGTCTAAGTTGTAGGCCATACTGCGTTGATTCCTGTACATGTTGTGTTCCGTTGAACGACAGTGTCATATCTAGGTGGGTTAGACATAGTGCAAGATTTTATGAAAATGTACTTTTGCAAAAATATATATATATATAGCGCTTTCAACAGAACAGTAAAACGCCACTGGACAATTATGAATCGAACGAATAATATACTGTCGGCTGACGACACGAACTGATCACACGTCGGTGTCAGTAAATCGTAAAGTGTATTGTGGCTATGTAAACTTAAATGACGCCTTTTGTTATGACTATAAAAACGTCAGCCATGTAGGCTTAGCAGACGGTCAGAGCATTTAGGTCATGGACAGAAATAAGTGAGTAATCACATATTCAACTGATTAATCTGAAGCTAAGCAAATAGTGCAGAGCAAGAGCCAAAGTCCCTGGAGGTTATGTCATTATTTTTATTAATTGGTGGGGTGGGGAAGGTCGTAAACAGGGCTTATTGGCATGTAGAACTAGTACGGCATTTCTAATTAAAAAAACCAGTAATCGGTTACTCATCGTCATTGCATTTATTTTATTTGTATTTCAACGCAATACCATACAAAATATTTATTAAAATTTGTTAACCATTGTAGCATTTAACGTTTGTTTGTTTTGTTTGTTGTTGTTGTTTTGGGGAGGGGTAGCTCATTTGTATTATAAGTGGTATGTAATATTTTGTAAATCAATATCGCTTTTCAACGTTGCAAAAACTTTTGTGAAGAAGGGGGGGCGTTTGCAATCGTGCAATTGCATATTTGAAATATTAATATTGAAACAAACATGCAAACATGAGTCCGTAGTGTTTGGCCCATTTCTTTTACTTCAATTTACATCTAATGTCATTTGTTTGGATGTGATTTTGTTTTATTTGTTTAAAGATGGCATTGATTTGCAACGTCAAAAAACTCTATATGAATCAAATCAGCCGAAATCATATCTAATGTGCAAGATTAATATAAAACACTCATAGAGACTTGGGGTAAATATTGAGTTTGGGGGTGAAAATCTGGACGGTTAAACTTCATCTCCTTTTTCAAACTATACGCAGCCAATTTCAAAAAAATGCGCGACGTCAAACGTGCACGTGCCGTTCCAAAATGGTACCGATCAGCCGTTAGCCAAAGGTCGCGCGGGGATAGCGTCTAACGCAATACAGAGGGCTGCGGCTGTCTTGCTTAACGGTGCACAGTAAAACCGCGATTCGCAGTTTGAGCAAAATTGAAACTCACAGAAAGAACAACCATTCTGGTAACATGTCGTTATTATTTATCATAACAACCAAATTCATGCAGTATCGATCTCAAAACTTTCAACACACCAATTTGTTAAGT